>VZZY01018593.1:31255-70846 GCA_013400335.1 Eurystomus gularis | reverse complement strand
TGGAGCCCTGTTTGTCCCTCCATATCGGCCCCATATCAGTTGTGCAAGGACAACCAGGAAGAGGAAGGGGAGGGAGGCTAGGATGGGGTTCACCTGCCTCTCTGAGCGGGGACCTGTTTCCATTCCCCCTTGTTTCTTGGGTTTTCTCCATTTACCTGGCTGCAAGAGAGGAGGGGATCCTCTCCTAATGGAGCCTCCACCTTCTGTTCTGTCCTCAAGGATGGTAGGGCCTGACTCCACCAGTCAATCTCCCTCTCGCATTCCTTTATTGTCCTCAGTCTTTCAACCTCCTCCTTTAGCTCAGCCACCAGGCTGAGCAGATCATTCCCCTGGTCACACCGGACACAGGTGTTACCCCCATCACCCTCCACCAGCAGCACTCCACCAGTGCCCCAGCATGAGAGGCCAGCTGGGGCACCAGAGGCCATGCTGGCTCCCCAGTCAGTCTGCAGGAGGGCTCAGGAGAGAGAAGGGGCTTGAACTCCACATCAGGACACTGTGGGGACACGATACTGGAAGTTTTATGTCTTGCGCCCTTTTGTAGCCCTACATGTTTCAGGCTCTGACTCTATCCTTGTTCTTTGCCAGTGGCTTCTCCTGCTGTCCCAGACAGATATCGAGCTCCTTGCTTGCACCTTCCAGTTTGATTTTGGTGGACCACTTACTTTTTCCACTTGTTCTTTTGTTGTGCCTGTTTTAGAGCTGTATTGATTTGTCTCTTTGCATGACTTCCATAAAAGCTGCTTTTTGCTTCCAGCTGGGGATCCTGATTTTTGCTATCCCTTCACTTCCCTTTGAAAACGCTTGCTCTGCTAACCCCTGCAAGCAAGAAGACACCTCAAACCCCTGAGTATGGATAGATGAAAGGCCTGGATGTTGTCCTCAGTGTAAATTACAGGATCTTTGAGTCTGCTGTAGTTTAAACAGCCTCCTTTGAGCTGGCTGTGCCTCATCTACAGTCCACCCCCTTCCTGCTAGAGCTGGTCCAGAGCTGGAAGCAATTTGGTGGAAGCCCAAGAGGGATATTTTGATGAGACTGCCCTTTCCCAAGGAGTGCACTGGGTGCTGTGTCGTTTCACTATGGCTTTCATCTGCCTACATGCTACTCTGGGACCCAGAGACCCCTCCTGTGACCTCCTGGGATTGAATCAGAGACCACCATGGTACCTACAGAGGCAAGGTTCCTGCTGACCTGTAGCCTTTGGGGAGGCAGAGGAGACCAGCAGGAGTAGGGAGGTGATTGTGCCCCTGTACCTGGCACTCATGAGACCTCGCCTTGAGTACTGTGTCCAGTTTTGGGTGCCACAGTACAAGAAGGACATTGAGGCACTGGAATGGGTGCAGAGAAGGGCAACAAAGCTGGTGAGAGGTCTGGAGAATAAGTCATATGAGGAGTGCCTGAAGGAACTGGGATTGTTTAGTTTGGAGAAGAGGAGGCTGAGAGGAGACCTCATTGCTTTCTATAACTACCTGAAAGGAGGTTGTAGCGAGGCTGGTGCTGGTCTCGTCTCCCAGGTAACTAATGACAGGACAAGAGGTAATGGCCTCAAGTTGTGCCAGGGGAGGTTTAGATTGGATATCAGGAAGAAGTTCTTTACTGAAAGAGTGATTAGCCATTGGAACAGACTGCCTGGGGAAGTGGTGGAGTCACCGTCCCTGGAGGTGTTAAAAAAATGGGTAGATGTGGCACTTTGGGACATAGTCTAGGTGTCAGGGAGATGTTGGACGAAGGCTGGACTTATAATCCTAGAGATCTTTTCCAACCTAAATGATTCTATGATTCTATGACCTAGGCAAGGAATTCAGGTACTCACTGGGGATGGACTGTAGCCATCACCTTCACCAGACGAAGAGGTGAAACTGAGAAGCTGCCTTGTTCTGTGAAGGATCCTGGCTGTGGCTCCCAAGGGAGGCATCTAGCTGGACCCATTGGGAGATGCCAGTGCTGCAGGAGAGCACAGGAATTGCCTGGTGCCCTCTGGATGCACATCCCTTCTTCCTTCTCCAGGCAGGCAGGAGGCCCCTGAAGCCCTGTGGGCAGCAGGCAAGAGCCACCCGACAGTGCATCTAACATGCAGATGTCATGCCACCCATCCCTGCTGACTGCCCCTCCCTTCCCCTCTCCTCGCTGCACTGCCTGCTCCAGCCGTGCTCCGAGCAGAGCCGACAAGCCAGGCATGTTAAAAACTTACTGCAAAACTAATTTGTCAGCCATAAACAACTGGCAAAGGTTTTAGTGCATTTTCTGCTCATTTTGTTTGGCTTCTCTGACCGCGGATGCGTGCCTCCCATCTCTCCCAAACTGCTCTGACTCATCATCACTGTGATGGGAGCATGGTGCTGGCAGGGCGAGAGGGGGTCCCCTGGGGAAGCAGTAAGAGGGAAGGCTGGGGGGTCTGCAAAGAAGGGTCTACACACCCTGTGAGCAGGCAAAGGCATGGAGGAGCAAGGCTGGCACAGCTTCTGGCTATGAGAGGAGGCCTTCAAAGAAGATGCTGCCACTGACCTGAGCCTGAGCAGAGTTTAGCCCCTTGCAGCTTGGGAAAGGCTTGGGGCCACCCCTGAAGTGTGTGTGGGGGCAGGAAAACTCAGGCTCAAAGAGAGACCTCAGGACATCTCAAGTCCAACATCCTGCTCAAAGCAGAGTCAGTTATGGGGTCAGACTGGGTTGCTCAGGACTTTATCCAGTCAAGTCTTGCAAAACTCCAAGGATGAAGGATGCCACAACATCTGTGGGCTTTTTCTGCTCAAATATTGCCACCAGACCCAGTTCCTAGGACTGTGAACTGTGTGGGGAAACTGATCCTCTGCCTGCCAGGGGAAGGATGGGTGAGGCATGGGGAAGGGACCACTCCTGTTTGGCATAATAGCCATGCTTCATGCCTTGCTCAGAAGCAGAGGTAGAAGGATGGTGGGTCTCCACAGCTGCAGCTTGAAACTGAGGGCAGGATTTGAGGTTGGACACGTCCTTGGCATGACGGAAGTATCGATGGGCAACTTGTGCCTCTGGAGTGCCCCACCAGTGTCCTGGGCCACAGCATCCAGCCTAGGGTGGTCACCAGAGGCTGAAACAGATTGGGGCAGTTTGTAGAAAAACAGGAGAACGTGCTGAAAAGCTTGTGTGTGAAGAGACACTAAAAGAGCCTCATGTTTGGCTTGGCTAGGTGGAGATAGGGTAGCAGGGTGCAACACCCAGAGGAGGAGGAAGAAGAGGGATGAAGCCAGAGAAGAAGGGGTGAAAGTGGGTGGGAGGCTGGCTGGTAATCCCAGGTCCAAGGATGATGAGTGGTCCTTGGGAAGGTAATGGAAAGCTTTCACATCAGCCTGGGCAAAACTCCGGGGGAATCAAGTGCCAGCAAGCTGCCAGGGAGCTGCGTGCTGCAGGGAGGGCACACGGTGTGGCCTCTCCCCAGGCTGCTGCGAGCAGAGCAGCAGTGAGGACCCGGTGACATCTCTAGAGGACTCCACTCTTCACGTGATGCTGGTGACTCACCAGCACCTCGGAGCTAAGTGGCAGCCAGGACACAGTGGTTGAGTGGCAGGAGCTGGGAGGTCTGTCCCTGAGAGGGAGTTGCTCACAGGGGACACGAGTGAGCTGGTCCCTTGGGATATGCCACAAGGGTGGCAGAGCCCCAGGTGAGAGCCTTCTGCAATGATGAACAGTGTCAAGTCACCCCAAAAATCATCATCTGAAAGCCTAGACTGTTCATCCTTTCCTGCTCTTCTAAAACAGCAGGACCCACAAACAGTAGCCTGCAGGGCCTGACCACCACTTAGCCCTCTGGTCATCAGGTGCTTCTCCAAAAATACTGCTTTAGTGTCCTGTAAAGCTCTAGATCAGCATTGGCATCTGAATATCTGCTGCTGTCTGTACAGTCAACATGTAGATGCACATTTAATATTAGCATGCACCCAGAAATGCAGCAATTTGACACAAACTAAATACTGGGGCATTATACTAAATGCATATTAATCCAAAGTGCTTCATACTTCTGCATTGCTATGGACTGAGTGTGCGCTGAGGTATTTAAATTTGTAGCACCTATTACTACTGACTCACATTAAACTGTATATTTGTCAGAATTGGTTTGACATATATAATATACCACAAGAAGCTGTGATTTTTCTTAGCCTTTCAAAATGTTTTTTTCCTCTAGTTAACACATCTGTGATGCTGGGTCAGTGTGGGTCTTAGGGGCTCTGAAATAGCAATGTCACCTCTTCCCCCACAGACACATCCCTGCCACGGTGCTGGCCCAGGAGGTGTTGTCATGGAAATCTCGGAGGTGGAAGTATTGGGATTTCCCTGCTGTCATTTTTATGCTGGATCAGTCAGAGTAAATGCTGTTTTAAGTATTTATTTACTGTACTCATGTGGCAGAACAGCGCACATTTGCTTGCTTTTTCCCCCCAGGAGCACATGTCCATCAACATGAGGGGCAGCAGGGGCTAGGGCTGCTCTGGGGGATCTGGTGGCCAAGGAAGGAGGGATTGGTGAGTGGAGCTGTGGGCACAGAGGCTCACAAGGGCAGCAGGAGGGCTGTACAGCAAAGCCATGCCCTGCCTGGCTGCTGGGAAAAAATCCAAGGATGGGGAAAAAACTCCAGCTGCATCTGCAAAAAATCCCAGAGTAAGGAACAGGCTTCAGCCTCAGAAACTTTATGGTCTCAGGCAAAACCATTCAAGCATTGGGCAAAAAACTGTCCCCATGCTCTCTCACATGCCTGTGGCCAGTGCTGGGCTGTTGGGCACTCCCAGCCTCCACGTTGCCCTTGGGCAAAGACAGGGCACCTCACTCTCTCCTGGCTGTTTATAACCCCTACTGCAGCCCCGGGGGTGCCAGCCAGGCCATGGCAGTGAGGATGGATTTATCTGCCAGTGGTCCAGCACAGTGGTATTCAGGCTATCACATCTGCCATAACTTCAGTCCCCAAGGATCGCAGGTGATGCTCACAACGCCAGGCAGCTCAGTGGAACATTTCGGTCTTTGGAGAGTTTGAATCAGCAAAGCTCCAGCCCGGCAGCACAAACACACATAGCCAAGGTGTGAGCACGTCTGGGATTCAGTAGAGTAAATGCCTTGTCCCAGCTGCCTTCTTCAACCGCTGTCTGGAGAAGTGAAGGATAATGTACTCAGGTAGTTGGTGATGGATGGCAGGGTGAGTTCTGAGACGAGGAGATGGATGGTACCACTTGCAGGAGGAGTGAGAGGGAGGCTGAAGGGCGGGGGCAGCCCATGGTCACTGGAGCTGTGCAGAATCAGTGACAGTGGGGCTATGGACCCTCAGCATTGCAGCAAAGTCCTGGGAGGCTGGAGGTGTGGGGGAGAGGCAAGGTGGCAGGGTGGGGAGGCAGCTAAGAGGATAAGAGAAAGGGTCTAGCAGACTGACCCTAAAACTTGACAAGGTAGAGAAGCACAGTTGCTTGGGTGAAGTTGCCTTTGCATCTTCCACCTCCCGAGACAGAGGCATGGGGTGAGAGAAGTAGGAATACTACCATCCTGTGCCCCCTGCTGCCCCAGGGATCTGCTGTGATCTCCACCCCTGGGTGAGTCATTGCCACATTTGTCATTACCAGGTTAGCTGAGGCATCATGGTGGTGGGAGAGAGTGGCTGTCATCCACCTCTGGAGAGATCTGAGCTGGTAACCCCACCAGTGCCAGCTCCCCTGACCCCCTCCATGCTGAATCCTGGGGCAAAGCACCATCACCGCTGAAGGCAGGAGGAAATCCCAGGGGAGAGCAGACAAATCATCTCTCTGTTCAGACCTGCGGCTCCAAAGTCCCTGCAGGTATGATGGCACCGGGGTACAGCACCTATTAGGAGCAGTAGAAACATCTGAGGAGCTGCTTAGAGCCCACTCCCAGTGTCTTCTCACCGGAGGTGAGGGAGACATCAGTGTCTGGGTCTGTCCCACAGCACTGAACTGCTCTGTCATCTCTGTCTACAGCTGCAGAGAGCAACCCCCTGCCATGGAGAGGCTTCCTCCCTCAAGTACCAAACACCATCAGCTTGGAAAGAGGGAAGAGAAAGAGAGAAGAGATGGGGGCCTGAACCACCTTCTCAGGCAAGCAGCAATTAAAGCCTGTCCCAGGATAGCAGGGAGATGTGGTGTTTGCTCCCATGTAGCACACCTTTAGTTGCAAGTGAGAGTTTTCTTCTGATGGGCAAAAAAGTGCAAAGGAGCAGCCTCTCTCCAAAGCATCAGGCAGCTCCTAAGCCTGCCTCCTGCTTGCGAGCTTTTCTTTTTCTACAGGGTTACAAGTCAGGCAGCGCTTGTCAGGTGCAAAGAGAGACAGCGAGTCCATTACTGTCCACAGGGCACCTGCTGTTTGTGTCACTTCTAACCAGCGCCATGAGAGGAGTGAGTGGGAGAGTCTCATTTCTGCAGTAATCCCTGTTTCCCCACAGCAGAGACACATGCAGGCTGTATAAAAAAAAAAGTGGCAGGGGAAAAACCTTGTGTGTCCTTCTAGCTAAGGGCTGTGCTACATCTCAATGCAGCTCCCTTCTCACCTGTGGAGGATTTGTGGAAGGACAGGGGACATGCAAAATGTGCTCAAACCCACCCAAGAGCAGACTACCATCCCCCCTGTCTGTCAAGGAGGAGGGAGGAAAGACATGTGCTGGGACCTGGAGTCTCCAGGAGCATTGTCCTTTGCTAGAGTCACAGCTGAGGGTTTGGTCCAGCCAAGTAGGGAGAGGCAGCTCCTGGGAATAACTGCGGCCAGCATGTTCTTGGGTTAAACATGAATCTACATAAGAGGGAAAGTGGGTCAGTGCGTCTCTGCTCAGCTCACTAACAGGTTAATAGGATTCCTTGTTTAGTTGGAGCAGGAGGAAATTGTGGGCTGCAACTCTCATCCTTCCCTTTGATCTGTTGTGATTGCTGCAGGCACTTGCTTCTTTCTGCAGGGACTGGATTCAGAGCCCCTAAAAGCTGCTGGTTGGTTGTGAGGAGAGATTCCAGAGCAGCCTGGGGACAGGCCTAGAAGAACCCCTTCCCCAGCCAGGGCTGGGAGAGGAGTCCCATTTGTAAATGCAATCAGGGCATCCTTCCCCACCTGACTCCTTCCCTCCCCAAAAGGCTCATCAAGGCCAAAGGACTGGCTCGTTTTGCAGCTCAGACTTTGTCTCTGGGCAGCAGCAGCTCCAGCAGCTCCTCTCCAGGGCTCACCTCACAGGCAGTTCCCTGCAAAGCACTGCAATGGATCCAGGTCTCCCTCTCCCCCAGGAAGCAGAGGCACCATGAAGGTCAGCACTAAAATAAGCTGTTTGCATCCCTGCTTCCAGCAGTGAGCATCCAGGCAGGGGCTGGGGAAGGGGAGAGGAAAGCCATCCTTCCCTGGGCTGACGGAAAGAGATCTCTCCTGCTTGCCTAGAGCCTGGGAGATGTTGGGCAAAGAGCAGCATGATGGTAGCATATGGCAGTGGTGCTGCCTTTGCAGCTGAGGAGCTGTGCATTTGTCCCGTGTGCAGCAGGGGACAACCTGGCTGGTTTCAGTGCGGACAACATGGCCTGGCCACAGCTTTCTGCACCATGGTCATAGCTGCACAGGAGCTGTGGGTTCCCCTGTCTGAGCACCAGGCAGCATGGGTCCATCCGTCTGTCCATCCTGCCACTGCCAGGGCTTGCTGCACATGCTTCTGTGGGGGTGGTCTGCAGCCATCCAAGTGCTGTTGGTTTATTTTGCAGGCGACAATGATAATTTTCTGCCTGCTGCACACTCTTTAATTAACAGCTCAGAGGATGTGGGGCGAGAGGCATAATGAGTGCTCCGTTTGCATATCAAAAGGCAGCATCATTAATATCCCTGCGCTCACAAGAGCTCTCAGAAGGCAGCAGGTCACAGACAGGGCTGGAGGCTGAGCGCCTTGTTGGGTGTTTGAGGGGCTGCGTGTGTGTGCGGCTGGGTGGTGGGCAGCCACAGCCTCCTACCCTGGGCTGGCAAGCAGAAGGGTTTTGCCGAGGGGGCTGGGTGACGGGGCAGTTTCTAGGCAAAGGGGGAGCTCACTGAGGATTTTGGGCTAGGTTACCCAAATCCAGCAACATCCCAGGCTGTTTTGCAGCAGCTCAAAGGAGCTGCCTGACTCTCCTGCTGGGCTAGAGGAGTTGTCCCCAGGCAACCCCTCCCTGGCTGGTGCTGGTGGCCCTGGAAGGCTGCACTGAAGTGGCTGATTGTTCAGATAAAGCTTATCCTGTTACCCAGGCTGTTTGTTGCCGTACGGCATTTGCACAGAGAAGTCCCTGTAGATCTCAATTTGGCCATGCTCAGCCAGCAGGATTAAATGTTCCTTCACTTGTCTTCTGCAGGAGAAAATCAGCCATCCGGGTGATGGTTTGCTTCTACACATGCACTCTTCTTTCTCTCCTTAACCCTGTTCTAATTAAATACAAAAATTTCCCAGGGCATGGGGGAGATGGCATGCCAGGGCATCCTTGGCTCTCCCTGCAAGTCCAGCCACTGCGTGCTTACTGGGAGCCCATCTTTGCCAGGCTCCTGAGGCTTTCTGTCAGCAAAAGGTTTGTTTTGGATACTTGGGTTAGCCCATCCACTTACCCACAGCTAGAGGCTGAGCAGGCAGGGTGGTGGGCCTGGGCCAGCAGGCACTGGGTTTCTAAGCTGCAAAGCTGGGAGAAGACTCTGTGGGCTTTGCAAAGTCCTGGGATGAGGAATGTGAGGTCCAGGCTTTCTTCTGCTCTGCTCCCACTTTCTCTCAGCTCCTTCTGTGCAGGCTGCATTTGTGTGGGTAAACTCACTCAGGTGGCCTTGAGGACATGAGGATTTGCAATCTCTGAAGGAAGCGGCTGAAAGAATTTCTAGAGCCTGATTTTTCTCCCTTGTCATCCTCCCAGCTAGACAGAGCATGTCAGACACTGAGACACTGTAAGGGGCTGCATGCAGCTAAGCAGCAGACAAGCCGAAAGACCAAGGGGACAAAATGAGTTGGTAGAGGTGTAGCAAATACTCAGCTCTCTCCCTCTCTGTCCAGCCACACTTGGAAATACTTTCTGAGGCAGTAACTATATCTGGACAGAAATACATGCACTCCCTTAGCTGAGGAAATCCTGCCTGGCTCCCCTGATACTGCCTGGCTCGGCAGCAGGCATCTCTGCCTGAGCCCCTCGTGGCCAGAGGAAGGATGGGGCAGGCTTTGTGGGGTACAGGAGCACGTTACCAAAGAGACTTCTGCCTCCCAGGTTCATTATCCATGCTGTCAGTCGACAGATGTCTGTGCTCTGCCTCGCAAATCTTATGCAAAGGCCAGCCAAGTAAATGTGCACTTAAGTCGAGCATGTTGCAGGGCAAATTTACTACCAGATTCCTCTAAGCCAGTTAGAGGTGGAACAACACAATGATCAAATTAAGGGCACAATTAAGATTAAATTGATAGGTCTGAATGTTCAAGTGCCAAGTGAACACAGCAGGTAATCACATCAAACACTGAGGCTGTTATTAGAAAGGATGACATGGTGTTCATCTTCCTTGTGCTGTGAGAGACAGAGGAACAGCTGAATCACTTTCAGGTGGAGCTCCAGCCAACGTGGTTCAATGACAGAGCCAGGGAAGGAGCTCAGGGACATGCAGAGCCCTAAGATCAAGGACCTGCTGCTAAGGGAAACTCCTGGTACCAATTCTCCACCTCCTTGAAGCTACTCAGGGTGGGGTGGCGTGGAGGTGCCACCAGACCATTTGCCTCTTGGATTTGGCTGTTGAAAGGACACATGCAGAAGAGTAGAAGTAGATTTAAATTAGTATGACTTTGAAGAGCTGCTGATTGGGACCACCAAACGCTTCCTTGGATTGACAGGTCTTTACAAGGTGTTGTGTGTGGACATCAAGCGCTTGAATTTTAGCATTGTCATCCTGTCTAGTGGAGCCAGATATGCACCCCCTGATGTGCTGCCTTCCTCATTTGGCTGGGATCAGTACAAAAAGTCCTTGTAAACAAACTTTCCTCTCATCCCCAAGGATCTCACTTCCTTCTCTAGAGGGTTTTTTGGATGTTTTGTTTTGTTTCTTCCAGCAATGCTGCTCTGTCCGTAGGTCTTTTCCTTGGGAAGGAAAGGAGATGCTGCCCATACACCACCACAGGAAGGATGTATGGCTCGCATGGGGCCCATTGTGATTGTGACTGGAGATCACTTTCCCGAGGAGCATTTGGCAACTTGTTTGCTCAGCAGGAGAAAGGTTTAACCTTGAGCATCATTACTGGCATGTCTCACCAAAACCCAGGGACTCTCAGTACTCAAGAGGAGGGGCTGTTACAGTGCATATTCCATGCAGGTGCTGGGTGCTCCTTAGTCCTGTTCCTCATCACTGCTTGTTATTTACCTCCGTTGCTTCGGTGCCTCATTCCCTTTCCCAAGGAGGTCAGGAGCAGCCAGCCATGCCCATCAGCAGTGTTGGCACACACATGCATGGCATTAGGTGGGAGAAGAGGCTCCTTCCCTATGCAGAGGGGACCCAGTTGTTGGGGTGGTTGGCACAGCATCACTGTTTGGGTAGAAATCCTGACCATCCTTGGTTTTTTGCCAGAACAGTTTAATTGAGTTTCTTCAGGGAGAAGCATTTCCATCTAATTCAGCTCTTAATTAACCCCGTGCACCCCAAAGAGGCTCTGCAACCACTTGTAAATTAAATATGAAAAGCGTTATTTATCTAGGAATAGCAGCCTAATGGTTGCAGCTCTGACGTTTATAGTTGCTAATGATGATGGATTTGAGAGAGAAGTTGGGAAAGGAATGGAGAGGAAGAGTTTCTTCCCTCTTAAAAGATACAGAGCCAGACGTGTAAGGGCCATGTTCCTGGGGCACAAGTGGACTCTTTCTTCCTTTGACTAAAAATGAATGTGAAAGGGGCACAGGGAGGCTGGAGGAGTATATTCCCAGTGTAATAACCTGCATCCTATACTATCTTTGGCAAGGTGAGCTGTGGGACTGGTGTCGCTAAGCTTGCAGGAAAGGGGAAGGTCAAATCTGCTTTGCTTGCAGTGGTACATAATCTTGCAGCTGATAGGAGCCAAAGAGAAACACCAGGAGCCTTTAGACCTTTCCCAAGAAGATGGTGAAGGGTTAAGGAGCCAAGGGCCAGTGCCTCACCTCTCACCCCTGCAAGCCCTTCTCTAAGCCTAGGTTTCACCCCCAGCAGAGTGACTGCAGGGTTCACTTGCTTAACACAGGGTCTGCTTGTTGGCATCAAAAAAACCCATGGCAGAGCCACCTCTTGGGGGGCTCAGAGGGAGAGAAAAGCCAGGAGAGCAGCAGGTCGGGTCTGGGACTGGCTGGGGAGCAGCCAGCACAGCCAGGGTGCCAGGGCTGCATGGGAGTCAACTAGGGCTGGAGCAGCTGCAGGAGCCTCTGGCTCTGTGTTTCCTCAAAGGTTTCTGCTTCGTATTTTGTCTCCACTCGAAGGTTTTGTCCTGACTTGCAAAGCTGTCAGCCTTTTCAGCAGTGCGAGGGCTAAAGCTAGCTGCCTGCCTTCTCATGTGGGGAGGTTTCTTCTCAGTACAGATGGAGGGTGTTCCCAGTGCGGGGCTCCCCTGGGGCTCGGCATGGCTGCTGCTGCCAGGAGCCCTCACGGGTACACAGCTGGCACTCAGATCAGGACGGGAGTGGGATAGTGTGGGTGATGTGATGTGGGCCGGGTTTGGGACAGTTCCTCTGCTATGGGATGCTCTGTGCTTGAGAAGCCTTAAGACTGTTTGCAGGCACAGTGTGCCAAGGAGCAGAGTTTGTTTCTGAGCGCTTTCCTTATGCCACCCTCCTATCAGATGTTCGTCATCCCATTCAGCAGAGCAGTATGAACTCTTACAAACAAGGTCTGGAGAGGTAGGAGCTGCCTTGCTGCCTCTGGGTCGATGCAGACCCCCAGCAGTGGCTGGCAAGGCCAGCAGAGTGGGCATGGGGTGACCCAGCCCCCGTGGGTGGGCAGAGCCTCAGGCATAAGGCTTCCCATCCCCATCACAAAATGTCACCGGTAATAGCGATGCTCTTAGTTTCATTAATACCCATGTGTATATCTAATCCAGCATTGAATCTCAGAGGTTTTGGTGTCAAGCAGCTATTTAGTGGGGAAAAAACACCGTTGTTTAGTCCCACGTCAGGTGAAGTGGCATTTTCCTGCCTCGTCCCTGCATTTCACTGAACAGCCTCATGTTCTCCTGCTAGGCGACAGAGAAAACTGGGTTTTCTCATCTTCTCTCTGGCAGTTGTTATTTTGTAAGTCTGCCTTGTGCCTTGTCTTCCTGAGATTTGAGGTCTCCATCCCTCAGGCTCCCCACTCTTCTTGGTGACCCCCTGCAACCCTACCGTGCTCTCCCTGTGGCCTTGTGTCCATCCTCTGGACTCATGCCCATACCTGTGCGACTTGCCCTATGTCACCCAGCCCTTCTCAGCTGCATCAAGGGTTCACTGGTCACTGCTGCACCTTCCACAGCAAGCACAGACCGAGCTGTTCCTGGGTCCAGCTTCCTCTGGGGATGGTACTGAAACCCTCCCAGGTTTACAAAAGCTACAAGTTTTATGCTGCAAATTTCTTTGCATTTATAAGCATCAGTACCATTTGCCACCGTGGTATCCATCCATACAGTACCTTTGGGACTCTCTGAAGCTCGTTGCAGTCTCTCATGCTTATGAATCACCTGAAGAGGCTTAAGCTCACTCCTATCTCCTGCCTCTGCTCTTCCATCCAGACCATTAATAACACCCTTGTGCAGCAGGAAGCCCAGCAAGCATCCCGACTTCACCGCTGCTAATCTTTTGCCATTATAAACCCCAACTATTTATCCCCTGTGCTTTGGGACTCCTTGCCAGCTTCCCACACAGGAAAAGATGAGCCTTTTGCTCCCCAGCTAATTAGGTTTTTTTTAGCAGTCGTCTGGACAATCTTTTGTCAGAGGAGCTCTAAATAAATAGCCACTTCATTGTTCTGCATTTGCTGCTGGGCTGATACGTTCAAGGAAATCGGGGAGATTAGTGAGACACGATTTTCCTCTGAGATAGGCACACTGGGCTGTATTATGAGATGTTCTGTTTTTAATTATCATTCCAATCAATTTGGTGCACACAGATGTGCAATTTACTGATCTGTAATTCCCCAAATTACCCCTGGAGGCTTCATTTTTATTGTCAGTGTAACATTTGCTACAAACTATCTGTTGTTTGTTTTGGGGGGGGAGGTTCTCTTCTTGTTGTTTTTTTTTGTTTTTACACCTTTAGCCATCTGCTCTCCAGAAATAACCATTTTGGCTCATTTTTTTCTTTCTTGTTACCTGCTGTAATTTCTTGTTGCCGGGTGAGGTTTTGATTTCCCCATTTGGGAGTGCCCCCATGTACTGCAACCGAGCTGCAGGAACCCGGAGTCTGTCTGGGCTCCGGCAGTCATTTACTCTGAGGACAAACCCTTTCTGCTAGAAGCCCATCTGGGTTTCCCTGCTGTAGCAGGCAGACACCAATCCCACCACAGCTCCAGGTATGCAGCTTAATTAATTAGTGCTTGTAGAGCACAGTCGGGAGGTTCTGGGGAAGATGAACACATCATAAGTGCCCTCTTTATGGAGATATGTGATAGCTCCTTCTAGGGAGCTGCCAGCATGAGGTGGAGGCAGCTCACAGGGGTGGCACAGCCAGACCCTGTGTGGAGAGGGGTGGTCAGCTGCATCTCCTTGAGAAGACATGACTTCCTCTCAGGAAATGGAACAAAACCAAGAAACACAGCAAGATGGGTGGGTCTGCATCTGCCTGAGAGCCTGCTCTGCCACCTGGGGCATGTTTACCATGTGGCCAGGTGCCAGCCTGGCAGACCCCTCTCCTGGCTATCCTTGGACTCTGCCATCCAGGAAAAGCTGCTCTGCATCCATGTCCCCCAGGGCATCCTGGCCCTAAGTGGCTCTCCCCATACACCCCCACTGCACAGCTCACTGGCCATATGCTTGGCACTGGTGTGCTCCAGGACATGATTCATCACACGCTCCTGGGATGTCCCAGGTCCCATGGGGTGCTGCAGCCCTCCTCTCCTTACACTCTGTGGGTGCTTAATTATTCATAAATCCCTCCAGCCCCACTCTGACGTAAGGAGCTGCAGATGAGCTTGTAGCCCCTTGGGTTACCCATATGAGGCCAGAGCAAGAGGCATGGGGGAGCTTTAAACCCGGTTCTTGTGATGATGGGGTGACCAGGGCTGCCGGAGAGGGAGCTTTAACAAGCACAGCGATCTGGCACTGGCAGTGCGTGCTAGGCTGGAGATAATCTCCATTTAATTCTCTTCCAGATAATCCAGTCTCAGATGTGGTCCCATGCTCCCTGATGCCTTAATCCTATTGCCGTGGAGCCTGTTTAATGGGGAAGCTGGTGAGGGCTCCTGTGAAACAGCTTGGGGCGTCCCCCCCAGCCCCCTGCTCTTTGTGTTCCTATCTTGCCATCCCCATTCCTGCCTGGCATGGATCTAGCACTGAAATACTCCCTTTCACTCTGTGTGGCATCTTCCTAGCTCTCCTTCCTCCCCTCTGGCTGAGAGAGCCCCTCAGCAGCCCAGAAGTGAGGAGTAGGCAGGGAAGGGCGATCTGGCTCCCAGATATATTTACCAGGCAGCTGAGAAATGGTCTACTTAGATGCCAGTTTTTCAAGCCTAGCTCTGCATTGGAAAGGGTGGCTGTGGTGGGGAGGGGGAGAGGAGAGCAGCCCTCCCTTGTGCCCTGGCTTTCAGGTAGGATCCTGGTGTGTGAGGAAGCGCCTATACAGCAGTAGTTAGGAGATTGCTGGGAGGGAATCTGGGTCATAAAATTCAAAGTGAGATCTGATAGAAAGAGGCGGTTTATGGTACAAAATCTCTTAGCAGTCTGATTTGCCTGGCTCAAGCCTCTCTGACTCACAGACACCACAAGCTGTGTCCTCACGGTCAATACTGGGTGTACATGAAGGAGAGGGGACACCAGTCACCAAGCCCTTGCCATGTGTCCAGGGTTCCTCTGGACAAGTGATAAAAACCAGTTTTCAGGTAGATCTTTGCTCTCTGGTCGGAGCAGTCTTTTGATTTACCTTCAAGTAGGGCAAACAGAAAGCAACCGTGCTGTGCTGCGCTGCAACCCTGCTGCTGTCCTCTTACTAGTGAGCAGGTTGCCCATCCTGGGACCAGAGCAGGTCACAGCCACAGCCACCTTGGCTGGGTCCTCCTTGCTTTGGTTACCCGGGAACACAGCCATCCCTCCAGTCCTTCCTTGAGGTTCCTGCTGGTGCTTACACACATGTTTTCATTTGTATTTCCAGGGGAGTGGGGTTGGAAATGTTGACCTTGAGGGTGCAGCTACACATTCATGCTACTCAGGATTACTTGTGCAGTTTTTCTGGGTGCCCAGTGAGCTCTGCAGCTTGAAACCTTCCTCAGGGATGGGTTATCTCTTTGCAAAGTATCCATGTTAGCTTGGCTGGGGCATGCTGGACATGTCCCCTGGTGACTTGCCAGAGCTTGCTGGGTTGCTGCCAGCCCATGGAGGACTCTGACCCTCCTTTGTGGCAGTAAAAGCTATTCGTTCATGAACAAGTTGTTCCTGGGAGGCATGCAGTCAAGCGGTGTGGTCCTCTGGGGACATGAGCCATGCCTGACTGACAGCTTGAACTCCTTTGTTGGCTTCCCATCGTCTTCCTCTGAAGGGCTGGTGGGGCTTGGATGCTGCCATGCCCCACAGGTTCCCAGCGGGAGCCTTTACCCCCCGCTGAATTTGGGAGTGAGAGCACAGATGTTCAGCTCCTTGGAGCCAGACAACAAGGAAACAACCTGTTCCTGTTCCTCTTCATGCTTTCCTGGGCTGACACTAAAGGCAGATTCAATCATTTGGGGCCTGGATAGGAAGCAGAAAGGTGAAGTGTCCTGAATTGCATGGCAAGGACTGTGTCTTTTCTGCATTGCCCATCACCCTGTGTCCCATCCTCAGTGGGAGCAAGGCCATAGAGGAGACAGGATCACAGGGTTGTGACTCCTGAGATGCTCTTTCCCATCAGCTTTTCCTGCAGTGCCTCTCCTCAGCTCTCCAGCAGTGCCTGCAGAGCTGGAGCCTTACCGAGGTGGTGGGTGGCTCTGCTAAAACCATCTTTTGAACCTGAAGTTTTGCAGGGAAACACTTCATCTTTCACTGTCGCATGCATATTCAGCCAGAGAAAGTGCTGTTCCCCTAAGGTGAAATGCTAGGATATTAATTTTCTGAAGTTCTCGATAAGCTATTGAAGATTAATTTTAGGGAAAGCCAGGGGATATGATGGATTGGAGCCCAAGCCTGCTTAAATATGCAATATTAAAAATTGATCGTTGTCTCTCGTTGTCATACACCCTGCCCCGGTGTCTGGGGCAATCCCACAGTCTGATGAAAAGCCAGGAAAATACTCAATAAGCCCCATGCCCAGCTGAGTGCAGATTTTAATAACTTGTGTTGCCATTATTATTTTTTAAATCACTTTTATGAGTTTGTTTTGTTTAATGCCTGGCTCTGTTGTGTGGATTGGCAGCTGGGAGCTTGGGAATCCTCCTCTACCTGCTGGGCTCTGAGGCATCACTGCCCAGCACAACCTGCTTCCCTGTCCTCCCCACCAGCCCCTGCTGTGGGGATGATGCTCTGGGTGACCAAGGAGCCATAGTGAGGACAGCCCATGGTGGGGTGGGGATGCTTGGCCGGGGAGGCCAGCAGGTGCAGGGACCTGGTTCCACCAGGTGTTTTTGAGGTTGGCTGCAAAGGTAGAGTCCCTCAGCAGTGTAAGACCCAAGGAGAAAGCTCTGGGGGATTCCTCTTCATCCCTGTCTGGTTGAGGAGAGCCCAGGTAAAGCCCACCCGATCCACTCTGATCAGAAAGCTGCTGACATTTTTTTTCCCTTCCTGCAGCTAATGACTTCAGGAGCAGGGATTTGCTGGCATTTGCATTTCACAGAGAGCTACAAGGGGGGAAAGCAGGTCCTGCAGAGGGTGCAGGGAGAACAAAAGACATGGTGTACTCTGGCATCAGGCTTTTCTAGCCAAATTCCGTTTTCTGTAAAGCCAAGTAGCTAAGCAGTGTAGCAATACAGAGATACTGCAGTGACTGATGGGACATAATGCTCTTCAGGGTCAGTTTGGCCACTGGGCCACTTCTTTGCCATCCATTGGAGGTGACCGAGTTGCAGCTGGCCTGCAGAGCCATGTGTGCAGCACCCTAAGGGGTGGCAAAGTGACCTCTTTCACCGTGCATCCCCTGCAATGGGGTTAGCACAAGGAGCCACAGTTTGAACACAGAAGAGTAGCACACTTCAGCAAAGAGCAATTATTTGCCGAAGGTCCAATCTTCCCTGATTTGCACTTGGGCTGTAGTAGCACTTGTCCTAATGATTCATCTGTGCTCTCCACCGCAGCAGGCTGACAATGAGGGATGAGTGTGTTTCTGCATCTCCCAGGGGTATGCAGGCTGTGCTCGGAGCACTGTGCCCCTGCTTAGCAGCCCCTGGAGTGTGTTCAAAACAGCCTAGGCAGTCCAAAATTGATGCCACCTGGCTTCCACGGCTGCAGTCAGCAGTGGCCTCCTCCTCCTCCATGTCCAGAGGGTCAGGAATGGGGAAGCCCAGTAGAAAGCCACAATGAGGGGAAGGGTGCACACAAGCAGCAAGCCCTAGCTTGAACAGGTAATAAAATTTGTCACAGGCAGTGACACGCTGGCCTGTGTGCCAGCAAACGGTGGTGTGTTCCCTGCTACTGACACTGCTGATGGTGCAAGTGGCTCATATGGTCACTGTGGTTGTTTCTGCTGCACCCTGTTTGGGGCTTGGAGTACCAGGGTGATGGCCACAGCTGCAGTGTGACACTCACAGCAATGCTCGCTGCTGGTTTTTCTGGGTCCGAGATGTGGGAGCCAGGGGAGCAGGAGGGGTCTGGTACTTCTCAAAACTCTTTGAGAGGGAGTTAGAGCTACCCCAAATGCACAAGAACCACTTCCAGCCCTCCCTAAGGACTTCTCAGAGAATTTTGGAGATACGTTGTCACGCCTGTGTACCACACGTGGGTCAGCCACCTTTATGGGACTGGTTAGCCCTATAAAAAACTGAATTCAGACCCCAAATGTGCCAGCTGGCTTGAACAAGTACTGAAGAATGGTGCCAGGCATGGCTGTTACACGGGCAGTGGTTACAGGTCACTTTGGATGGTACTAGTTCAGGACACAGCATTTTTATGATTACATTTAACGACATAACAGAGTGTGACGCTCTGCAATGTGACCTCCTCGACACCCAGCAAGTTGGGCAGGCGTGCTAATGATGTGCTCTTGCACAGATAAAACCGCCTGTGAGCACCCTGTAGAAATATCAACCCTGTCCTCACATTAGCAGCCGTGGGACCCTGTGCAGTGCTGTTTTCCACCATTAGCAAGGCCAGGGAAAGGAAGAAAGACAACAGGAAGGGGTGAGGAGTGGGGTGAGGTTTTTTTTCTCCACCAAATGCAGTTTTATTTCTGTGTTAAAAATTTATGGAGCCCTTCATTTAATATTTATAAAGTGAGCGTCTTGGTGATAAATTACTAAGGAGCACAACAGGGCAGCCATGATGCTCGTGTAGGAGTGCCCAATGGGGACTGGGAGCTACCCTTACAGCCAGTCTGCTCACACCCTTTGTCCAGCCTTCCTAGGTGATAGCTGGGTTTGTGGGACTGATAGGGATATAGGGCTGGGAAGGAGGCTCCCCACTTTTCCTAGCCAGCCTTCATGGTGCTTGGACTGAGCTTTTTTCTCCCCTCCACCTGCAGTGGCTGGAGAGGGCCTGACCTCTCACTGTCTGCTGCAAGCTGTCAAGTGCTGTGAGAGATCCTGGGCTGGGATCACAAGGCATCCAAAGGCATCCTGCAGCACCCAATGGAGACAAGGAAAGTAGGAGTCCAGGTGAGACTGGAGAGGAATTGTGAGGAGCTCTGGCTGAAGAGAGGCTGGACTGCCACGGGCTAAGATATGGAGCATTTCAAGGTGAACTGGGCATCCTTTGAAAACCGGGCTGGATCAATGCAATCGATCCTCCTAATCATTTCCTCTGTCAAAGCACAGAAAAAAAGTGTCCCAGGGACCAGCTGGGAGCCCAGGGACCCCTATTCAGGAGAAGAGAGCTCTTCTAGTGGATGGGGACCTCTGGGGCCCCTCCAGCTCCTTGCTGGTGCAGCAGAGCTTGCACCCCCAGGGTGCACAGGGCAGCGTGGGGTGGCTGCCCCATTGCTGGAGGAAGCACATCCCTTCCATGCTGCTCCCCTATCCATAAGATGGATTTCCTGGCCCAGAGCACTGGTGCTGGTAGGGGAAGGGGGTGGCCATGACCTGTTAACCGAGCTCTGTCCCGGACCTTGCACACAGCAGCCACTCATCCCTGAATTTTCCTGCTACTGCTGCAGGTGTCACACCCGCAGCCAGCACAACAGTGAAAGCACCAGTGTAGGCAAAATATCAGAAACTACCTGCTTATCAGCTACAGAGTGGACAGCTGCTCTGGGCAGGGTTAAATGACACTTCCCAGGGGCATTTCAGGATCATTTGCTCCCTCGATTAAGCTCCCTAACTAGGCCCAAGGAAGCAGTGAGGGAGAGGACAAGGTGGCCAAAAGCAATTTCAGCCCTTCGAAAGAAATAACTGACGTGTAACAGTGACAGGAAATTGTGCAATTAGTACAACAGGGCAATGTCAACAAGCTCTTAACGCCAGTTGTTATGGCAACACCAGGGAAAGCAATGTCGGTGCTGGAAAAATCGAGAGACTGAGAAATAACAACAGCAGCAGTGGCAGCCGGGCTGGCTCTGCCTTTGCTTGCAAGGGTCCAGTGCAGGCAGCATCCCGGCAGCAGTGTGGGATCACCACCTCGAAACCAGCCCCACGCGGGAGAGACGATGGGCAGAGGTGGGGGACCTGGTGCAGTAAGCAGGAAATAGGATCCATCAGCAGGGACTGGGAATGGCTTTCCTACCTGCAGCTCTTGGAAGCTCTTCCCTGCGGAGGCAGCCCTGGGCATGGGCATTGAGTGTCAAATGGCTGAGAGCTCTTGGCTTGTCTTCTGAATAAAGTAGCATTGAGTAAATTGCACGAGAGAGAATATTGAGGGGTTTTCTGCTAGCAAAATTATGATGCTTCGGGTCTGGCAACGCATTCACTAATCCTGGGCAAACATATGGCTAGGCATGTTGACAAAGTGTGTCCCGTGTGGCTTTGAGGGCAGCTGTCTCCTTTGCATCCATGCTGGGCACGGCCAGGCCTTTGTAGCCTCCCATGGCTCCTTTGTAGCCTGCCACCACACCCACCGTGCCCACGATGGGGCTGGTGCAGGGTAGAGGAGGGAGGCAGAGGGCTGCCCTGGAAGCTGCTCAGCCCTCGGTCCCTGCTCGAGCTATGCCACAGCCATGCCTGTGCCAGCCCATGCACCCTGACCAACTAGCCTGGCTTTCTGGCTTGAGCCCAGACCTGCCTGGTGATGGCAGGGCTGAGGCTGTCCCCACTCAGCGTCACCAGCCTGGCTCCGTGCCCCTGGCTCACCCAGGGCCGGATGCTCAGCCATCTGGAGGAGCTATGATTTGTAGGGTGCACACGGAGGGAGTCTGTGGTAGCATGGGCATTAACTGCAGCTCAGGACATACACAAGCCTCTGCCATGCTCTCCAATAGAAAGGTTGGGAATTTCTCAAAATATGCCTCTTGTACCCTGTCCCAAATATGCCAAAATGGAACGGATTCAATTTCAGCTTACTGGGGTGTACTGTGGCTCCCTTCCTCCCTCTCTCCCCATGCTCCTGCCAGCCAGGGCAAATCTCTGCAGCAGGGTTCCCCCAAGAGCCATCCAGACTCCTGTATGGTTGCGCCCTCTGGTTCACCCCAGTATAAGCTGGTGTTTTCTCCTGTCTCAGCATCAGTACAGTTCTCTTAGTACAAAATTTGGTGCCTACAAAGCTAAGCAAAGGATTCAGGTTACTCCCAGCTTCCTTTTGTGTAATGTTAGATCTTTTCCGGGAAAAAAAAAAGGAGCAGGAGAGACCATGCAATGCTTTCAGAGAGAGCCAGGACTCCCAGAGTCACAGGGCACACCGTCCCTTGCAGCTCTGTCATTACAGGGCTGCAAAGTCTGCTCTAAGGCTTCAGAAGCCAGGGGTGCAACTGAGACCCTGACACAACAGCAGGATGCCAGTCCAGGAGAAGCTGCTGCGGCATACCCATGAAAGTTAAAAGCACACGGCTTCAAAGGGAGAAACATCCTGAGCCCTTTGGAAAGAGCTGAGCGACGGAAGGATCAGAGCACTAGAGAGAATTGTGTTTTGTTTAAAACTGAAGTCTTACAGCAGCTTTTGAGGGAATCTTAAGAAAATGTAATTGGATCTCTTGGAAAACAGCAATGTGAGCCTTGCAGCTGGTACAAAGAAGAAGAGTGAAGAACTCTGTGTGTCATTTGTGAAATGTTATTGCCCTTGTAGCAATAGTTGAGTTAGACATCCAAGTAATGTAGGGTGTTGGTGACTGAGCTTTTGAATGCATGGGGGTGATTTTCTGCCAGCTGAGAGCTCTGTGTTGTGCTTCCAGCTGGCCAGGCAGTAACACCTTTCCTCATTCCACAAAGCAGCTTGCCATGGGAATGCTCTTATTGATTTTGCTGGAGCTGTTTGCAGAGCAAATGCTGTAACGTGTCTGTAAGGAGGCACAACCAAGTCTGCTGTGAGGAGGAAGCTTCCGTAAAGCTAATGAGCTCCTAATGAATGCTGCTGATTACCTGATGCTCTTGCCTGTAAATGCAGTAACAGCGTGTGGGCAGTGGTAGATGACTATAGCATCACTTTGGAAAACCTCTAGCACTCATTATAGAATGGCTTGGGTTGGAAGGGACCTCAAAGATCATCTAGTTCCAACCCCCCTGCCATGGGCAGGGACACCTCCCACTAGAGCAGGTTGCTCAAGGCCACATCCAACCTGGCCTTGAACACCTCCAGGAATGGAGCATCCACAACTTCTGTGGGCAACCTGTGCCAGTGTCTCACCACCCTTGGAGTGAAGAATTTCCTCCTAATTTCCAATCTAAATCTGGCTTCCTCCAGCTTCAAACCCCTTGTCAGGTCTCTGCACTTCTGGGCCTGATGGGGCATGATGTGGCCCATCAGTCCACTATGCAAGGCAGAGCCAGGTGATGGAGCATGATGGCACAGCGCAGGTGTGTGGGGAAGGAGTTATGCTGCCTCTGCACCCCTCTGCAGCAGCTACATATGTTTCAGAAAGGAGAGACTATTCCAGCAAGGTAACAGGAAGCTTTGATGAGCCGATTTCCTATCCCAGCCCATCTGCTAGGAAACATCTGGAGAGCTGCAGCATGACTTTCCCTCCTGCTTGACTGGCTGATTCCTTGCTGGGGACCACAGTGAGCATCCCACGTTGCCTGCGGCCATTTGGCCCCTCACTGTTCTGCTGCCGGGGATCAGAAACAAGGCAGGAGCGATTTCGATGTCTCACCCTGACCCCCAGCTCCATCTCATCCTTGCCTTCTTCCTTCTCTTCATCTGTTTGTGCCTCAATCCTGAGTTATTTAGGACTGAAAGAGGGAGGTTTTTTTTCCGTCTTTCAGTGAGTGTGGCCACTCTCCAGCCCATGCTGAGCAGCAGGGGACAGGAGACACTGCAGCCACTCCAAGACAGGAGGTCCAGCCTGTTAACCCATTTTCCTCATCCTTGATCCTAGTAAGGCACTGAGGAGGGCAAGTCTCTGACGCCATAAGCAGCCCTGGGATGCCTCTGGGAAATTGGTCCCGTCATCTTCCTCCTGAAGATACCAGGGATGTCGTGGTTCTTTACATCAGTACCATCAGACCCTAGTCTGCATGAATAGACAGTGCAATGAAACAGGTAGTTTTGGAGCATAGCTCGTTTAACTTCCTGAGATGTCTGCCTTGGGGTAACCTTGTGCTTCTCTGGTGGGAATAAGGTGAGATGAGTGGGCTGGAGAACATGTGTGACAGAAATGTGTGCAGGAGGATGGCACACAAGCAGCAGAGGAGGCAGAAGTTCCTCAGCAGCGATC
This sequence comes from Eurystomus gularis, assembly GCA_013400335.1. Taxonomy (NCBI): domain Eukaryota; kingdom Metazoa; phylum Chordata; class Aves; order Coraciiformes; family Coraciidae; genus Eurystomus; species Eurystomus gularis. The sequence continues at coordinate 47,815 of VZZY01018593.1, read as the reverse complement.
CCAAGTTTACCTAGTCCCTGGCACACTTGGCCTCACTGCAGGAAGGAAAGGAAGAAAAACCTTTATCAGGTTGGTTAATCCTTTCCCAGAAATTCCTGTGCTCCCGTTGCCTGTGCTCCTTCTCTCAAAGAGAGAATGCTTCTTTGTGCTTTACTCTTTAGCCTGGGAGAGGTCAGAGACATGAGAAATCTGGAAGATTGGAAGGGGCTTCCTGCTACTGCAGGAAAATCTCAGCAAGAGCTTTTGAGTATGAACAATTACAATTTGGACAGAGTAAGAATGTGCAGAGAGCACCATAAATAAGACACAGGACAGGGCCTGTTGCCCTGGCTGACCTCACCTCCTCCCTCTTTCCTCTGGGTTATTATTTGGATGGTACCTGCAGGCAGCAGAGAGAGAGGCATGCCTTCTCCCAGCCCTGTTCCTCAGGAGTGTAAGCTTAGTTCCCAGAGCTTCCCCTCACAGTCTTCTTGCTCCTTGTCCATACGAAATATATACCATTTCTGTGCTGCCTCCTTTGATTTCTACAGAGAAATTTTTCTTTGCCAGCAGCGGATGTGTCTGATTTTTCTCACATCGCTGTGGCAGCTTTGGAGCCGTCAAGATCCCTGGAGACTCAGCAAGTCTTCAAACAGTCAGAGGAGCTGAGATCCAGTCTCCTGAGACATGTGAGCACAGCACAGCATCAGCTTTTTGATACAATGCTATCAAGACATTTCTCTATATTTCTTTTTCTGCAAATCAATCGAATGGAGCTGGTTTCCCTCCTGCTGTTGTCTGGTGCTGTTGGAGGTGTTTCATTTCAGCTCTTAAGTCAAAGAATAAAGAAGGAGGAGAAGGTGGGGGAGAGGAGGCAGGAAAGGAACATCAGGAAGGACGACAGGGGAGAACATCCACTCATGGCTTTTCCATAGGGCTGACCCTTTCTGAGCTGTGGGAGGAGGCAATCAAAGGGTGGTTGCCAGGTACTGAAAAGCAAAGGCCAAGTGGCTGGATGTAAGCAATAGCAGAGGAGGTGAACAGAGTGGGCAGGGGGGCTAGAACATGCCAGGGAGCCCAGCAGAGGCCTTTGCATCAACAGATAGTACTTGGCAGGACAAGACCAAAGGAGCCAGCTGACTTTGCTGAGCCTCTGACCAGATACCTTGATCCTTTGGCCAGTAAGTTGGTGTGGCATGAGCTGATTTCCTCCTTCTACCAGTGCAGGTGAGGTATTGGCTTCCCCGCTCCCAGCTCTGTGGGAGCACCTTGCTGCACCTGTAATGCCATGTGAAGCCACCCACAGGATTTCCCACCAGCCTGCAAGCTCCTGACCAAGAGGCCCATGCTCTGCTCTGCCACCCCAGCCCATCCTCCATGGACCCCAGCTCCCTTGGTTTGGGAGCTGCTTCTGCCAGCACCTCCTAGGTCCCAGTCCCCGCTTCTACCCTGGAGCACTCTCCCTCGGAGTCTGCCACAGGGATTAAACTGTTCAGATGTGGGGATGCTCCAGGTTATCTGGATGAATACCCACATTGGCCCCACATAGTACCTGCCAAACAGAGGGGCCTGGAGCAGGATCTGGCTCTGTAATGTCTTGGGTTCTAAGGCCAATGTTTGAGTTTGGCCTGTGATGGTTGATAAATCATCAAATATCTTTGGCACACAGTACCATTCGGAGAAGTAATCATCGGGCTTGGCTCCGCTCCAGTCTGCTGCTCTGCTGGACATTCCAGAGCCTTCTGCAGGAGTCTGCTTCTTCCCAGTTCTGCTTTGCCTTGATTTAATCTCTGCCCCAATAGAAGCACCATGAAATCAGAGCCTTGCTGAAGCCCTCCAGGCATGCAGTGTCCATGCAGGTTCTCCCTATTCACTCCTCTAGCATGTCCCTCAGCACCAGTGAGACACAGGATCTTCAGCTTGGGCTGCTGCTGTCTTGGTGGGGCATCTTAGCAGAGACCTTGTCTTCCCTTGGAGCTGGCTGCAGGTATGGTGCCACTGGTAACGGGCCCTCAAAAGACTCACAGTAGATGCAGGGAGTGTGTCAGCTGTTACTACCCATATTTCCCTTACTGGCCATGCTTCTTCCCTGCTGCCATATGCATACTGACCTCCAAGTTCCCGTTCTTCTGCCCAAAGCACATTCATTTTGAATTCATCTGTGATTTCCTCTGGCAGCTCAAGGCATCCAGACTCTCCTGCTCCATCCCTGCATGGGAAGGAAGGGAGTGATGAAGGATGCTGGCAGAGCACAGCACTTCCCCCCCTGCCCCTCTGCACTTGATCTCAGCATCCTGGGAGCAGATCTCTCCCACATGCTCCCCACGGAGGGTCTAAGAGGCTTTTAAGCCCCTCCTCACATACGCATGCACTCAACTGTCCACTAATCCCTGGTGCTATTTAATAGCAGAACCAGCAAGGACTGGGCAAAATTTGTGAGTCATTAATTCAGCTGGAACAATGAGCTAATGAGAGGAACCTTGCGAGCTTCCTTCCCAGTCCTGGTTGCTCAGTGCATATTAATCTTCGTGAGCACATGTGCCGGCAGCATCCCCAGCAGCTGAGCACACTGCTGCATGTTTGCTTTATGGGCCATTGTTCCCTGTGCCCAAGACCTCTGCTTGACTTGCTATAGTTCTTCCCAGTGAATTTGTTCCAAACCAGATGATTTAGTGGCACAAGGAGACCTGGAGATGGCAGGGGGAGGCCATGCACATTAATGAAGTTCCTGTTGGTACTCGTGCTGTTGCCTGGGCAGGGCCACAGCTCAAGGCCTCAATTCCTCTTTGCCTGGTGGAACTGAGCATGGTGCCTCCTTCTGCAGATGGTGAGGGGCTCTGGGGTACAAGTTTGTCCAGCCGGGCTGCATGACGGCAATTCAGCTGCTATGGGGCAATGTTAGCATCACTGAAGACTAATTAATTCTACATGCCACCTAGGGGATAGAGGGGAGTTTGAATATGGAGGCTGTGAAACTCTCCCGGGTGAATGAATCTATCTTGGTTTGAGCTTTGCACACTCTCCCAGTTGTATACACCCTCAAAATATTCCCATGGAGCCACAAATTTCTGTAGAGTAACTGTAAGGGGCTCAGTTTTCTTAGTTACACCTAGAAGTAGCACACAGTGCTCTCGGGATCCATTGACTCCTAGCTGTAAACCACCAACCTGCAGCTTGCAGAGGAGGGAAACAAGAGGGCAGCACCATGATTTCCACCCAGATAAAGCTATGCACACCCACGCCACCAGGGCAGGCTATTAATTTTAAAACTGCTGCCTGCCATTTTAAACCTGGCACCATCAGGCCAAGGGCTGCGTGGTCCCTGGGATGCCAGGACCATCTGAAGGAGGAGTGGGCAGCTGTCCCATCCCTGTTAGGCTCTGGTGTGTGTTGAGGCTCCACATGTGGTGGGTTCCAAGTACACCTTGTCTATGGCATGGTATTAGGTTTTTCTTCCCACTGTAATTGTTTGATTTCTCTTTAAAGGAAAATTTCAGAGGGCTTGGTCAGTAAGCCAGGGGCTGTCACCACTGGAAGGACAACCATTGGGTTGCAGCCCAGGCCAGGGAACAGGAGTGGTTTGATGCTGTCAAGCCACGAGCCAATTTTAGGTTTGAGCGTGGGAGGACTCTGCTCCTTCCTCAAGCTCAGATGGCTGCTGTTGCCTGAGCTCTAGGAGCAGGATGTATTTAAATATTACTGCTAATTGAGAGTATTTTAAGTCTGCCTTTCTCCTAAAAATTAACTCTCTTGATTTGAAACTTTAAGTTGAGGCATAAAATTACCATAGGTTAATAAACCCCCTGTAAATGTAAGTACTCACAAAATGCACGTTTGTTGCTCAAAAGTTAATGCTAAGCTAGCAACTCAGGAGGCACCCAAAACCTGGAAGGAAATACAAAACCAGAGTTTAGCAACAGCAATGGGCTCTGTAAGTGCAGCGAAAAGTCTGTCTTCAGCTCAAGGATGAGCCTGGTCACATTTGAGAAGGTGCAAACCCCAAAAAACAGGAAGGCTCATTTTCCACCCTTGTCCTAGCAATGACATCTGCGAGGTTGAAATCTATACTGCTGAAAATCCTCAAGGGCCCCAGAGCCAGAAACCAAGCCAAATTCATTACCTACCTCTAAGGCTGCCTTTAATAAATTGTATGGCTTTTAAATACAAACGTATTTTGAGAGACCTTTTTTGTCTTGTATCTAGGACAGGTAAGGCAGGCTCATAAAGCCAAGTGTAGGTTCTGAGTTTGCACGTTTCAGTTAATTGCCATCCAAACTAAAGCTTATTCAACTGATGAATTTAAAAAAAAAAATCAGCTAGTGAATAAATGCAATATTAAGCCTTTTAGCACAAAGTGAAAAAAGATCCGAGTAAATGTTAATTACATAATATCTCTAATAAGCTGGTTTAACTACAATGGAAGCTGGCAAAAAGCAAGTACTGGGTTTTGCTGACCAGCGCCAGTCAGCTTGCTTTAGGAAAACAGTGAAGTAGCTCAAATGTGAAACAAGATTAGAGTGGATTATTTAAAGGCTTCCTGTTTACAGATTTAGATCAACTTGAATTGAAATCAATTCATCCTTCCTGCCTGGAAAGGGTTTGCTCAGGAAGATGATGATGGCAGCAGATCAGGGATGGTGGCAGGTGTGATTTTCTCTTATACCCTCTCCACCTCTCTCCATAGAGGGGTGTTTCACATAGATTCTATTAAAAAAAAACCCAAATAGACTACAAGATGAGTGGATCCTCTATCAGTACTTCTACGGAGGAGAGATTATTTAGCAGGGCATTTCCATTTAATGGAGGAAGCCATAGCAGCTGGAGCCATACTGCTGACGATACCCTAGCACTGAGGATGCTGATGGCGTGGCGTGAAGTCCTTGTCTTCACAAGGAGGGAGGCAGGGTGCTGGGGGCCTGCCACCATCACTGTGCACCCCAAAGCTGCGGTGAGACCCTTGTGCCCCCCACGCACCCAGCCAGGAATGGCCCCTCCTCTCTCCCCCCCACCCCAGCACTGCTGCAGATGGGGCTGGTGTGACAGGCAAATCCCCAGCGCCCCGGCCGTGCCAGATGCCTGGCACATCAGTGTTGCTAAGTGAGGAGAAGTTTTAACGTGTTGATTAATGCCCTGACTCTGGGTGAGTAATTAGAATTAATGTGGGATATCAAATCAGGAAATCAGGCATTATTAGGAGGAATTAGTGATTTATTTTCATTTTACGCCTGGCTCACCCAAATCCCCCAACACAGATGGGAGATTTGGCAAGAGACGAAGCTCCTTACCTACAGCATGAAGAGGGAGAAGTGAGTGGCAATGGGAGGAGAGGAAAGGAGACAGCACAGCTCCTGAGTGGTTAATCACGAAGTCTCATCACAGCCTGCAATTGCTGTGAGCATGGTGCAGAGCAGCAGCAAGGGACCATCACCACAACTGCTGCTCAGTGTCCCAGCTGGCCACGGCTGGAGGGATGGCACGAGCCCAGCAGCCACTTGAGCAGGGAAGTACCATCCTGGCACAAGCCCTGGCACTTCCCTGCTCTGGTTTGCTTTTGCTCTTATAGACCATGGATGGGAAGAACACAACAGAGGTAAATCCATGCCCCTACAACAAGCAGCATGGCAGCAGGGCAAGGCAGGGGTGAACCTCGCTGGTGCTAATGCGGGAGGTCTTGCTCCTCAGAGGGGTCCTGCTCTGGCATAGCAGTGGGGACCAGGTGGTTTCAAGCTACACTAGGCTGCAAAGCCTTTGCAGCTGGTTGCTCCAAAGCTGCTGTCAGCCAGCGCATAGTTGCAAGCCAGCATCTGTGGCTGACAAATGGCTTGTGGCAGATAGCTTCCCAAGCCACCGCAGGGTGAGGGGAGGCTGGAAATCCCAAGTCTGCAGCCTGCCTTTACCGGTGCGCAGGAAGCATGAGGGGCAGGAGGGTGAAGTGGTGTAATCTGGGACCCACAGTCCAAGTGTCTTGATAGCAGCTGCTCTGGAAAGGGAGAAGCAGGCCAAAGGATGGAGGTAGAGGAGCCTGTTTCAGCCCAAGGCCAACCTACCTCAGCCCGCAGTGCAGCGGATGATAGGGGGGCCATGGCAGCATCCCCCTTGGGAGGGAGGGGCCCAGGAGGCAGAGATGGGGTGCGAGCCCTCCCAGCTGCACAAAGAACCCTCCCAGCCGGTTCTTCAGTCACACAAAGAAGAAGATGGTGTTTCTCCATGGCTAGTTGATTGTGTCTGAGAATAAATTTTAATTACACTGCCCAGGCTCAAGAAATCACAGGGGCAATTAAAATCCCCATTTGCACTGACTAATTGATCCGGAGCATGGATTGTGGTAAGATGTTAAGCTGCTTAGCTGAGGTACAAGGTGGAGATGCAAAGGAGCAGGGTAGATTTGAGAGAGAGTAGGGATGGAGGATGCTGGTGGGGGAACTGGAGGAGCCAAGAATGTGGGATCTTCCCCAGCTCCTATTCCACGTTCTTGGCAGACAGTGCAATTTGATGACTAGTTAGAAAAAAGCCCAAGGAAATCTTCACAGGTGGCAAGGTCTTCAATGTGCTTGGCTCAGGTGCGCTGGACATGCAAACCCTGCACCCTGGGCCACCTTCTACCTGCACCTCTCTGTATCCCTTGCAGCTCCAGCAAGCGTATGCTAGAGCTCATCCCTCTCCAAGGGCTCTGACTCAAGTCACCCCAGCTGCTGACTGGCCAGCCGAGGTGTGTGCCCCATCCTGCCTGCCTTGCTGCTCTCACCAGCATTGCCACTCCACCAGCCCTGGCATGGAGAAGGGAGTGCAAGGCAGGGGAAGTTCTGACCAGGGGTAATTGCTGCTGAGACCCAGATGCTGCATAGACAGGGAGCGGGAGAGAGGAGCAGCAGTAGCTGCACCCCCAGAAAGGACAAGCGAGAGCATCATCTTCTTGGGAGAGAAAAGCCACCTGAGCAACCCCCTCCTGTGCAGGACCCCAAGCCCATGGGCTTGCTGCTGGCCAAGCTCAGGAGGCCATGGAGGATTTACACGGTTGTATGGGAGTGTGAATGTCTGAAGGCAACAGCTGCTGCAGGACTCAGTGGATGCTGTTTGGTGGTCTGCCTCATGTGCGCTTATAGCAGATGTAGCTCCGACTTGCTGCAGCCCTGCATGCTGCCTCCCTCGGAGGAGCTTAAGGAGGTCTTGGCCCGGTAGGGAGGTAAAATGGCCTTTGTTTTGCTGTGATGGAGAGGTGGGAGGGATGCAGGGAGCAGGGAAATACATGAGGTCCCGGATCCCAGAGGGCCTGTGTCATGGCTGGGACATACCAACAGAGCCTCCTAGGAGTAGGATAGGGCCTGGAGCAGGACATGCTCACTTGGCAAAGCTGCAATGACACAGCCTCAGATGGCTTCAGCACCTCCAAATGGGGCTCCCTTTCCAGTTTGCATGACCTCAGGGTTTAACTGCAATTAAACCTCGTTTAACTAGGACCTAACCTAGCTACTCCTATTGCAGAAGTCAAGGCAAAGCTTCATTACAGGTTTGGCACATGCTCCCTCTGTCTCTGCCCCACGGGGGGGAGGTGAGGTTGGTGTACTGAATCCCTTCTTGCCCTGCCCCTGCAAATCTCTCCAGGAGCCATGAAGATCAGCATCACTGTTACACCCAGCCAGAGTGCAAAAGCATCTTACAGAGGTCTCTCACTTGGGCAGGGGGCAGAGCCGAAGACAGCAGCTCTGGCTGGGGAGGACTTTCCCACTGCTGCACACACACTACCTCGGCATCCTCCCACAGCACCCCAAGCACACCCCACCTTGCACAGCATCCAGCCTGCCCTGGCAGAGTCAGCGCTCAAGGGATGCCTGAGCAGATCAAGAGTCCATGGAGCCCAGGGCTGTCTGGCATGGGAGAGGATGGGTATGAGCAAGCAGGATTAACCCATGGTTATACAAGTCCTCCACATCTTCAGAGGGACATGTAGTGGAGCACAGGCTGGCAGGCCAGGGGAAGTGCACTGAGCACCATCAGCTTGGGTCACTGAAGGCTGCAACAAGCACAGAGCTGGCAAAGTACAGTGATGAGAGCAGTGAGGGACCAGGAATACATGGAGTGGCATGGCAGGAGGTAAGGAGCCAGCCACTGACCTCCTCTCCAGGGCGCTGAGCAGGGACAAACAGCAGCAGCAGCACCTCACTAGACTTTCGTCATTCAAGCTCTGTATTTGTGGGTAGAGTTTAAATGCTAACGAGCCCCACGCTCAGGGGAGTAGGAGACCCAGCACTGCTGGTGCCCAGGCCAGTGCTGGAGGAACCCCAGTGGGAAGAAGAGGGGGTAACCCCAGATGGCAGTGCTCCAAAGAGCTTCCCTCTGTGATCAGACCCATTTGCAAATTCATCTTCTCAGGCAGGAATTTTAAGCAGAATTTTTTTCACTCTTTTTTTTACCCCCAAGATTAAAATGTCATTGGCATAGTTAATAAAACCCCTATAGCATCTCAGCCATATTATCTTGCCTTTGATACATCTCGTGTGCAGCATGCATCCCGGTAGCAGTGGGAGGAAACTTCAAGGGCAGTGTTCAATATGCACAAAGGCTGACTCTCGAGAAGTTTATCTTTGCCAAAAAAAAGGTAGGCAACCTTTCTATTTCTAATTACTTTGACTCTAGAAACAGGTTAAAAAGCTACACACACACACACACCCCATTCACCAGAGAGAAAAGCAAATAAATATAGTAAGAGATGCAGAGACTGGGTGGCACAGTCAGGCTGTGTAGTGCAAAAACCACGTGCTGTCCTGGAGTCCCTGGACATTGCAGATGGAGCCTGGCTGGCACGGCCCAGCCTTTACCTCTTACCTGGTTGTTGTCCTCCCAGCTGAAGAGGCAGTCAAGCTCCTGCTCCTGCACAAGGTGAAAGCCAGGCTTATGATACGAGATGCCCAGAGACACCAGCCCCTGCCCTGGCACACAGTCCCGTGCAAGGAGGCAAGGATGAAGAGCTGGGTTTGGCATGGTGTGAGGACAGCAAGAGCGCTGTCTTCCAAGCAGGAGGGGTTGGGAGGTTTCAGCCCCCATTAAGGTTCGTTGGTTCATTGTCCATGCAGCCAAGACTCTCCAAGGAGGCGTCAGAGATTGCAGAGCTGACTGCCAAAATGCAGCCCGCTGTGAAGCCTCACAAAGATTTACATGTAGATTTTCATCAGAATTGAGATGTATTTGTTTAATTAGCACCACCGTAACACAGGCTTGGATGGAAAAGCTTCACTGAGGAGTCAGATTAATGCGGAGCTGAACTCTGGGTGCTGCAGGAGAACACGCTGCAGCCGAAGAGCCTGCCTACACCGGAGCAGCTTGTTCTCTCCTGCACAAGCAGCCAGGAAAGGCTTTCCAATGTGGTACCTAGCAGGGCAACCAGCTCTTGGCTTTGACAGAAGGTGCTTTAGCCTGAGGAAGAAAAGCTAGGGGCCATTGCAGCAGTCTGCAATCCCAGCCCAAGGGTGGCATAAACAGCAGTTTTTCACTAAAAGCAGCATATGTCACTCAGTTGAGTTAAATGAGGCTTAAAAAAACCCCAGCAAATCCAAAGAGAAAGAAACAACATGCCTTAAGAATAGTCTGCTCTCACAGCTGGTGTCTGGGACATTTCATCTCTGCCTGAAGACACCCCAACCAAAGCAGGAGCAGGACCAAAGGGTTAGTGCCCTAGCATTGATGTGCTAGCCGGCACCTGCCAGCTCAAACACCAGGACACCCTCTGGAGTGAAACCAGGAGCTGATGCAGCTCCATCTGAAGGAGCAAGGTCATCCATCTGGGGTTACAACACACTCCCAGCCACGCCACAGTGGCACCAACAGCCCTGCTACGCAGCCGCACTTGTCAGCCCTACCAACAACAAACAGACATGAAGATATCATAAAAAAACCCCGCAGATGTCTGCATGCAAATGTTTCCCACGTCAGGTGTTTCCAGCCTTGCAGAAGGAAACAGGGCATCTGCTCAGACCTGCTGGCAGAGCAGTGGAATGCCTGGGGCAGCTTGGGTGCAGCTGGTGAGGGACACCCACAGCAAGGAGCTGGTGAGGGACACCGATGGCACAGCTGGTGAGGGACATCAATGGCAAGGAGGTGGTGAGGGACACCGATGGCAAGGAAAACAGCTGAGACTGGAGAGAAGGAGGGAGACAGTCCCATACGGAAGGGAAAGCCCAGCCTGGGAGGATATGAAAGCACCAATGGGATAGGGCAGAGGGCAAGGCACAGCAGTGCTGGTCCTGGCTGGTGGGTGTCTGCTGGCTATGGGACCGGCACTTCGTCCTCCTCCTCTGGGCATTTGCAGGGAGCAGCAGAGGGACAGTGATTTCCCTTGGCCACCTGGGAGAGAGGACTTGGGTTTCTGCAGGTGCTTAGTTTCAGTGCTGACTCCTGTAGAAGGCAGGAGCAGGGTCCTCTTACCCTGAGGGTTTTAAGTAATGAGGCAAGATACGTCTGTGAGCTCAGTGATGGATGGAGAGTGGCATTAACTGGGACTCGGTGCCTGCCTTTATCTTGTCTTTCAGCTCACTCCCCCTCCGTAGTTGCTGATGCTGAGCACTCAGGCCTTTGGAGCTGCTCCCTTTACTGGCCTGGGGGCAGGTAACTCCAGCAGCAGAGCACAAGAGGGCCTGGGGGCATCGCAGACCCCACAGCCCACTTTGTTCCAAGGTACTCTGGAAGCTCCCTTCTGAAATAAAATGTATTTGGAGATCTTGTTGCCCAGGCTTGCTAAAAACCGAATCATGAGTCTTCTTCTATACACCCAGAAGCCATCAAAAATTCAAAAGAATCTGAGGAAGCACAAGGCAAATCAAGCCTAGCTTTTTCTACCTGAGATATTCTACCTCATGACATGGTGTCTCCCACCACTCAATCCCTGTGACCCCTGGCCCCAGTGCTGTCAGCCCTGATGCCACAGGGACGAGCTTGGCTAACCCCATCTGGGGCTGCAGCTTCTCCCAGGGCAGCACCCCAAGGGCAGCCCAGCATGGCAGAAGGTGGATGGGACAGCCCCCAGTGCCATCCTAAATGCCAATCCTAACACTGGGCTCTGCAGGGCTTGTCTCAGGGGCTGTCATCCTGCCCAGCATTTTAGCTACCTGCTGCTGTGCCCTCTGCTCCTCCTCGTCCGGGGACTGGGGTGGATTTGCCTGCTGCCAGACACCAGTGCCTTTCCCCCTCATCTCCTGGGACCTGCAGGGCACACCTCAGCCAGCCCAAAGCAGGGGGCTGCTGAAGCAAAACCCTAAGGAAGGGAGTGGCAAACACCATGTGGGGACAGGTGAGGAGCCAGCGAAAGCAGGGAGGCCTCCGGATGCATCCCAATGCCTTGCCTGCTTCTCTGGTCCAAGGATGGAGCCCTGCACTGGCAGGGCTGCAGGCTAGGCAGCTCCTGGGCAGGGGAGAAGGCACCGCAGCGGGCTGGCCACAGGCAGGAGGCTGCAGGCAGGCTTTGGCACTGGCAGCAGCAGGCACACAGACAAGGCTGGGCTCCGCCGCGGCAGATTGATAGGTGTCTGGTGGAAAACGTCCTACTGATAGGCCGAGAACAAAACACAAACAGGGAGAAATGACAGCTGTTCCTGTAGCTTTTCCATCATCTCTGCCGATAGCAGCCGCAACGCCTGCAGCTCTGCGATTGATGCATCTCCGGGGATTCCGGGACCGTGGATGCCACAATCAGGAAGGATAAAAGAATTGCTGCTGGAACCCAGAGGAGACTTCGGATCCTTATCAGGAACAAAAAGGACATCAATCTGGTGCCAGCATAGGCCTGTCAGACTCAACCACACACTCAGCAGCCAGCCTGGCAAGGCTGGCAAGACAGATCCACCACTGCCAGGCCCTCCTCCCCACCCAAGGTAGCTCTGTTTCAGCCGTACAGCACCATGCAGCAGCCTTCCTGGGGCACTGCTTGGCCAAGAAAATCCTTAGCAGGAAAGATGTGGAAAATAGAGCAGGAGACGAGCCTCTTCAGAGTCCCAACCAGCTCTAGCATGGTTGGTCCTTCAGCCTCACGCATCTTGACAGCCCAGCTCTGCCTTTCTGCACCACATGAGCCCCAGCCTGAGCTGTGATGTCTCACAGTTGGTCCCCTGCTATCTGGCCTTCTGCAGTCCTGGTGTCCAAAATGTATGGAACTACTTTATACAGCACTGCAGTGGTGAGCTTTTGACTTCTCAGAGATGGACGAAGTTGGCATTTCCCTTTTAGGTCTAGCATGGTAAGAAGTATGGATGAGGCACGTAGTACAACTGTTGGATGGAAAGCACTCAGGTGCTGTGTAAACTGGTTTTCTGGGGCTTCCATCCAAACCCTACTGTGGGAAGCCCAGCTGCTGCACCTCAGACTTGTGCAAGGGACTTGGTACTCAATGTGTCATAGCAAAAACAAGCAGCATCCCTTCGGCTGCCACCACTCAGCAGGGGGCTGGGAGCTTCCCACATGGGGATGCAGAGGGTTGCCATACAAAAGGACCCTGCTGTCTCTCCCGCTGTGACCTGTCACCCAGGAACCCCACAGCCTCCAGCCTCTCCTGGGGTAGAGCAAACCAGCCACTCTGATAACTACACTGCTCCAAACACACAGAGGTTAAAGGCAGCATCACAGCATGGTCTATCCCCTGGGCACAGCCAGCTCCTGGGCTGGTACAGGTGCCTGTGTCATGGGTGTCCAGGACAACTGGGCTGGAGGGAGCTGAAGTTGATCACAAGGGTGCAGGCTGTTGATGCTGTCTCTGAGGCTGCTTTCTGCAGCATCCATGCCTCCTGAAGAGATCTCCCATCCTCAAAGCAAGGTATGGAGCTTCTCCACTCACCAGCAGGCCAGGACAGGGCTGAGGGGAGCACGGCTGCTTGCAGGACCATGCTCAGCCCTATCACCCACTGTTCTCCATCCCAAAGGAGGTGCATGCCACTAGGACCACCATCCCTGTAAAGCTAAGGAGAGCTGATGGGCATTGCCACTGGAAGAGCTAATTGCCTAATGATCCTGTGACAGATTTTAGTGAAAATACAGCTATTTCTTAAAGTCCATTCCCTGCCGGGTGAGGGGAGCAGGATAGTACCTCAGCTGCTCTCAGCTGCTCCCCAGCCTGCAGGCTGGCTCAGAGACCATGAAATGCCATGGCACAGGGGCATCTTGGGATGTGCAGCTACTCTGAATCTCTTATTTAAAGTTTCCTGGTTACGGTGATCAGTAGCAAAATTGTAAGACTTGGGTAGCAATAAGGAACTCTGATTTTTAGGAACAGAGGTGTTTTGTTTGGCTCATTGTGCGCACATACATACACACAGCCCTCATGCATGCACAGCCAAAGGTGAAACTGTGCTGATTGAGTTGTGTGGCGAGACCTTGCTACAGTGCAGAGAAAATACTACTGCCATGTAAAGAGCTCTAATTAGTTTAGAAGCAAAGCCTGGTAACAGTTTTCAACATCTTGAGGAAATTGTATTGTAGCCGTTTAAATCTCTGCTGCTGCTGCCCTCTGGAGAAGGCTGTGAATGTTTCTCCCTCTTCTGGAATAATGCTTGTCTCTGTGACTCTATTTTGTGTGAGTACTTCAGCTGACACAGGGCTACTGGAGAGCTGAGGTCCAGGTGAGGAAGAGTTTTAGGGATGGGCTTGGCATGCTTCAGCCCACATGAGGCCACGCAATGCAAGCTGTGGTGGGGAAGGAAGGTAGTAGGAGATATTTGGAAAAATATGAGGATTTTGGGACAAGGTCTTGAGGCTGGCAGCAAGCTGGAGAGCTGCAAAGGGTGGATCTGGCCAGAGCTGAGGTCTTACACGGGTACCCCCATTACCACACCTTTCTCAGGACTTGCTGTTCCTTCTTCAAACCCAGCTCCCAATAGCAGGAGATGTTTGGCTTGCTTTTCTCTCTCTTCCACCTCACTTCACTTTTAAATAAAATTCTATCCCTCACTGCTTGGAGGAACACTTTGAAAACCTGACCCTAGTGCACCGTAAAAGCTTGGAAAGCCGCAAGTAAATAAAAAGAGTGCCTTCTCTTCTAACTTAAAAAATCATATTCAAGGGAAAAAAACCCCCATCAATCTCCTAACCCTTTTTGCCCTGATTCAGGAGAAAATTTTTTTCCTCTCTTCTTTTAAGGCTGGTGCCTCTGGGAGGTTTGGGGTTGTGGTGCCAGTGCAGAAGAAATCAGTGTGGCCTCTGTGCCACTTCCTAAGGATGCTTGGTTGCTCCTGGTGGCTGATTACTGCTGTCACCCACCAGCCAGCTCTTGGTGGCTGTGGGGGACCATAGCACTGATTTCACTGATACCCTTTCCTGATGGAGAGCTTCACCATGAGCATGGGACACAGCCACAGAAGCTGTGCCTGTGCCAAGAGCCTTGCCACCCTTCTCCGGCCAAGATGATTTTGCTCCTTGGAGCCATTTGCCAGGGGCTAATGTACTGGTCTCGAGCTCTCTGGTGGCCAGCTGGTCCTTGTCCTAGTCCTGGGCCCCTGTCCCAGGCATGCAAAGGGGCATCCAGACTGCAGGGCATCCAGGATCCAGGCAAGGCTGGATGAAGGTGCCCTCCATGTCTACTCCCCACTTCTGCTTGTCAGCCGTAAATGCTGGCAGGAGATCTTCAGCTGGAAGTGGGCTGCGAGCCACTGGCAGGTAATTGCTAAAGCAAGCAGGGCTGCATTAATTGAGGTGACGGCAGCCAGCAATGTGCTCTCCATTAGTCTTGGCTCTGCAGCAGCTGGTGGGGAAGCAGAAAACCCAGAGGAATGGGGGACGGGGTCCGTTTTGCTGCAGTGATGCTCCAGTTAAGGGCCTGCAAGGAGAAAGACGGAAACTTGCCTTTCGCCCACCGGTGCTCTGAACACTCAGTAGCTGCACCTCTGCCATTCTCTGTGGCTCTACACCACCAGTTGGTTTTGCTGACGTGCTGGGAGATCCCATCCCCATGGACCATCCTGCCAAAGAGATGCAAGAGCCTGATGCAGCCGCAGAGTGGGAGGCAGGCAGCCATCTGGGACAGGCATGTGCATGCCCAGCAGGGAGGGGGGGAGCTGCAGCCCCCCTTTTCGCCCCCTCTCCTCCCACCTTTGCTAGAATCGTGCCTGGAGGTACCGCAGGCCCTGGGGGGGGGGGGTTGCAGCACCCTGTCCCCGAGTGACTCAGTGACGCAAAGGGAAAATGTTGCTCAGGCAACTCATGAGAGTGGGAGAAGAGGGGAGTGATGCAGGCCAGGAGTGAGGGGCATTAGCAGAGCTGAGTGGAGAGCCCAGGCAGAAATTTGGCCTCGCAGAGCTGGGGTATGGCCACAGACCTGGCTGACTGAAGGTGCAGTGGGATGGAAGAGCATGGCATAGCTAGATGAGGTCCAGGTCCTGCTTTCTGTCACCTCAGAGCCTACTCCCTCTGACCCCACATCCTGCTGGGGCCACTCAGCCAAGCTGTTGGAGCATGGGTGCCACGGCTCTCTTCACCATCTCAAGCCACTGCTGCTAAGCGTGGACTTTCCAGCCCAGAGAGCCGAGCCTGCCAGGGCAGGATTCTCAGAGTAGTCCAAGGCTGCTCAGCCACTGGGGAGGAACCAGGAGCTGTGGCCACAGCAGCTGCTAGCTGTAAAATAAATTGGAAAGAAACAGGTTAGTTGCTGTGATTTGCCTGCAGCGACAATGAGATGAGCAGGGCTGTCACAGAGTGCCCAGAGGGTAGGCAGGAGCCAGTGACATGCCTGTGCCATCCTCCCTGCTGGGTGTCATGGGCTGAGATGCTCTGGACATGCTCCCAGAGCAAGCATGTCCCACCTACTTGCACCACTGCCCAGGGAAGGCTGCCACTAAGACAGGGGACCCTGCCCTCTATGGGCACAGGAAAGTAGTCCTGGCAGTGCAATGCTGGGCATTGCAGAGATCAAAGCCACCCTAATCACAGATGTGCCCTTGAGCTCAGCCACAATGCTGCCCACTGAGGTGCAGGGGAATTGTTCAGTCAAGGGCTTTAGGATAAATGGTGCAGAAAACCACCCAGTGTCATCACAGTGGGGCTTGAGGGCCGGGGGCGAGGGCAGAGCTCCTCTGCCATGTAAGCAAGGGGCTTGCAGGCAGCAGCATGGCCCAGAGATGCTCTTCTAGTGGGCTGCCTTTTCCACACCCCACAGGTATGGGCATGAGGAGGGACACCAACAACACGTGGGAGCACAGGCACCTCCTCTGGCCCAGACCGCTGGGTGCTCAGGGACCCCAAAGGCAGCATCCCATAGTGGGACAGCTGGCAGGGAGAAGGGAGGAGTTGGATGTGGCTGTTATGGCAACAGAAGCTCTCAAGATGTAGGGAAGGGAAGAGGCACTCTTTAAAGCATGTTTCCATGACAACAAGCATCTTCAAAGGCCTATATTAAAAAAATGGCTTAAAAAAAAAAAAAAAGGAAGTTTCCAAAGTGGTGGGGACTGCTATGAGCTGAGCTGCATTGGGAGTTAAATGAAGAAAGAGCCTGGGCCCTCCTGGGAGGGAATGGGGCCAGTCCTGCAAGGCAGAAAGAGTGGGGGGAGCAGAGTTTTGCAGCCCGGATGCTGCATTGTGCCTCCCTCCTCTCCCCACTCCTTTTTTTTTTTT
>VZZY01018593.1:18710-31239 GCA_013400335.1 Eurystomus gularis | reverse complement strand
TCCCCCCTCCTTTTTTTTTTTTTTTTTTTGGCTATTTGGGCCTTTGCTCCATAATATGGCCAAGTCCAGCAAAGAGGACAGGGAACAAACAGCCTGATGGAGGCTCAGGGGCAAAGAAACTCCTGTGCTCTAGGCTCTTACAGCCTCGCTTTCCCTACCAAGGGGAGGACAACCCCACAATATCCCCACTGCAAGGGCTTGTCAGCTCTGCACTTCTCAGGGACAGGAGGCTCTAGGCGATGTGCTCTGGGTCAATACCACCTCTGGGAGCATGCAGCATGACTGCCTGCTGGGGAGAGGGATGTGGCACCACGGGCCAATGTGACAGCAAGGGGCCAGCTGCCCATGGGAGGAGCAGCAACAGCCTGCTCTGGCTGGGGATAGGATGGGATGGAGCTAGCGTAGTTGGGCACCAGCTCCGTCCTGTATGATGCTGAACCTGCTTTGGGCCACATCTGCGCTGCTGCTACAGGATTTCTGCAAGGATGGTGCAAAAAACTTTTCTTTCTTCTTAGCATGTGCTTCTTGACTAGAGAAGCAGCAGGTGTTCCTGGAGGGGCACGAGCTGCTGACAAGGGCTCTAGTTGGCACTGGCTCCAGCTGCATTGTGTGCTGGGGGTGAAGGCTAGCCAGACTGGGAACAACAGCAAATGATCTCAGAAGGGGGCTTCAGCCTGCTTTGTCTTGTTTTCCCCCTCTCCACAAATGTACATTTGCCCCAGCTTTCTTGCCTGTGCAATCTCTACTCACAACCTCATTGCCAGGGATTCCAGGCATCGCTATGGCTGTCTCACCCTAAAAATGAAGCCTCTCTTTGCTCTCTCAGCAAACTTTTACTTTGGCATGCAGAGGCAGAGGGGTGGTGAGTAGCAGAAGTGCCCTGATGCTGAATAGGTCTTGGCTGGAGGAGCTTTTTGAGACTGTGGAAAACAACAGGGGCTCCAAATCTGTAACAATTGTTCAATAAAACAGATTAAAAGACTTGTTCCAGATGACCTATGCACCCTGGATGTCTTCAGCATGGGATGCACTGAATTTTAGCTGATACAATTTAATCTGTGGACATTCTTCGCTTCAAGGAAAAGAGCTTGCAATTAAAAGGAGGGACAGTACTAGTTGCCAGACTCCTGGCCCTGTGACTGTCACTGTTTTTCTACCAGAGTACTCCCTGAGAGGTGATCAATCACCTCGAGAAGTGATCAACCACCCTGAGAGGTAATAACCACCCTACAGTGCCTGGCTCCGCATTGGCAGGGAATCACTCTGATCCCCCAGACCCAGCCCAGCCCCTTCTCTGCAGACATCTGGACTTCCATTCCTTATTTTAAGGCTGCTTCTCAGGCTTGAAGACTAACGAACTCTATGCTCAAATGATCCTGCTGCAGAGTAATGCTCCTAATCCTGCCGGTAGCCCTATGGGATGCAGGAGAACAAGTACTTTCCCAAACCTACAGGCTCTGCCATCACATACCTCTGGTCACTGATGCCTGATGCATAACCCTGCGATGCTCTGGTCTCCTGTTTTACCAACGGATTTTGAGATGTAAGCTTACCTGGAGAATCCTTTGAGTAGTGTGTTTGTCCAATTGTCTTCAAGAACACAGTATTGTTGGCAAGTGGTGCAGGAGAGTTTGGCCTCACACAGCATAACTGGCTAGATGCAAACTAAAAAGGGCAAGTAATAAAGCAGAAATGCATTTAAGGGCCGCCTCCAAGTGTGTGAGTGAGGGAAAGATGCTGCACAATGAAAAAGGTGCACTGGGAAGCATGGGCAAGGAATAAGCTGAGGACAAGATTGCCTTGCTCCTCTTCCTCCCAGCCCCGGACACCTGCAGCAGGACTGGATACCACAGCACCTGTCATTGCAGGCCTGGCTGTGTCCGTGAGATGATTGTCCTCCATCCTTTAGTACTTGCTTTTCTCCAGCCTCTCTGCTAAAGCTGGCAACCCAAGGGCTCAGAGTGGACAGAGGTGACGCTCAGGGCAGAAGTTAAATGAGTGCTTGTGCCTAGTGAGCTGCAGGGAAGGGTCTTTATACCCTGTGAGGAATAAGTGAAAGCAAGGAAGGGATGCCTGCTGAAGAGGGGAGTTTTTTTACTGGGAAGGACTTGTGTACCTTTTTTTTCTAAAGAAAAAGGTTCTGACTATATGGACCCTGCACTAACCCACACAAATGGGGCAGTGGGGATGCAATGCCCCAAGATGCACTTTTGCCATCACCAGACTACAGGCTACTTTGAGGAGCCCTGCAGCTCCTGAGTTATGTTACAGCAGCCACCAGCTCCTCTGTGAGGCACAAACAGGCCCTTCTCTGCCTTAATCCATGGGATAATTTGCAGGGTACAACGTGCTCTGTGCATTGGAGCACTGCCAACAGCCCTCTTGCTGCTTGGATTCTGCACTGTTGATGACCACAGCAAGATGAAAGGGATTGCCTTGGTTGCACCACAGCAGGAGCAATGAGCAACCTTCCTAGCCCTGTGCCCAGCCTAAGCTGCTTCTCAGCCTTGTTGCTCACCTCTCCTCCTCGGCTGTCCCAGGCTCACAGCTGGATGCCCAGCAGCAGCTCCTGTCTGTGGGCAGCCCTCACCTGCTTTCCCTCTGCTCCCAGCGGTTTGGGAGGTTGGGGCTCCTCATCCCATTTCCTCCTGCTCACTCATGGGTGCCAGGCTCCCATGGGTCCTGCAATGCCCTTGTTAATAGTCTGGGTGTGAGAGTGTTCAGCATTACGCCAACAGAAGCCAGGGGTTAAAAAGTACAAATATAACTATGGTGATAATATTCCTGTGCAACCAGCTGGAATGGCAGGAGAGGAGGAGGCTGGAGACAACTTTACCATCAGCTTCCAGCTTACCCTGGCTTCCTCTGACCAGTTATCTTTCTTCTCTGCTTGGGGTAATGCATCCTCGGCAGCAGGGAGGCTGAGGGTTTCAACTTATTACTTTTGGGAGACGCAGCTCAGAGCACATTTGTTCACCCATGCTCCATGCCAGCTCCTGTCCCCACTCACAGGTCCTTCAGGAGCAACAGAGCTGGGTGCTGGCTTTAAAGCATCCACTCTCGCATTTGTAATGTGGTCTTCATACTAACCATATTCATTTAATAATAGCCAAGGCCCTGTTTATTCCCTGGCAAGCTTGACCTAAATTCGGCAGCAAGGTTTATTCTGCAGCTTGCACTGCAGCGGATGGGAGAGTCTGCAGCAGCTGGGGGAAAAAAGAAACAAACCTTGAAAGGGGGAAGCTTGGATTGAATTAAATATGAATCAAATCGCAGCGATCTCCTCTGTGTTTCTTTAATTGGAAGCTCAAATTCAGTCTATTGTTCTCAGTTCCACCGTTTTTAGTTTCCAATGTGCTGCAGGATTTGTGATCTCAAATGGCTGTGTTTGTTGCGCAGGGAAATTTTGACTGTTGTGGTTGCTAGAAATTGGGCAAGGGATGTGGTGTAGTTTGGATGATGGTTTATTGGATTTCAGAGTTAGCCCTGAGCAGAACATTCCTGCCTCCGTGAGACATTGCTGGCTGCTTCTTTCATCACCTGTGGAAGGTATTCACTGGGCTGGTTTATTTATTGTTATTACAGTGACATAAAGAGCATAAAGAGGTGGCTTCAGCAAACCCCATTCTTGGGGAACAAGAAAATAGCCAGGACTTGATAATGACAAGCTAAATAGCTCTCACAGTCGTGCTTTTAACTGCTGTAACCTCAGGAGGGTTAGAGCAATGATACGGTTAATCCTGGCTGTTTGGCCAACTCTTAACTTTGTTAGTCAGCTCCCTGGAGGAGGAACAAAGCTGCTCAGGTATGTACACCTATAAGCCACTGGCTATGCTCCAGAAAAACAGTCCTCTCTGCTACTGGAGAAGGGTCCTCACCAAAGCTTTGCTTGTGCTCATTCAGGCACATCTCCTGAAGGGATTAATGCTCAGCAGACTCCATCTGAAGCATGCAGAGAAAGGGAAATGCCACTTTTCCCCGGAGAGTGACAACACATATGATGTTGACTTCAGGTGTGGACAGGAGCCAATGCTGTGAGCTTTCTGGTACTGCCTTCTGCTCCTGGGTGAGCCTGGGGTCTGGCACCCTCCTCAGCAAAGTCTAAGGCCCATCTCCACCATTGGCCTAAGCAGGCAGCTTAGCAGTGTTGTAAGAGACTGAGAACTGGAAGGAGGATGATGAGGAGGATGGCCTGATCAGAGATTTGTATAGGTGTCTCATCACCATCCCATTCCAATCCTCCCACTCAGCCCTTGGGAAATGCCTCTTCCCAGCTGGAGAGACTGCCCTTGCTCCACCAGCCCTCCCTCTATGCCACTCTGGCCCCTGGCAGCAATGCTTGCACACTGTGGGCTGAAGAAACCCAAAGCCGTCAATCCCTGTTAGACAGCTCCCAGCTCTGCTGCCCAGCGCCTCACACTGCTATGATGGCAGCACTGTCCCAGGTGAGCCAGCTGCTCCTGCACTCACAGGGCAGAGCAGGGAAGGAGGGAGGGAAGACGCTGATGTAGTACCCCTGCTGACCCTCCCCAAAAAACACATCAGGGCAAACCAAGCAGATGGGGAGCCAGATGAGGGGCTTCAGAGCCCCATTTGGGGTCGATGCTCTGCCCACTTGGCCACCAAGGCAGAGGGACATCCCTGCCACAGCAGATCCACCTCTCACCTGAAAAGCCAGCTTCAGGCCAACAGCAGAGAACGAAGTCACAGAAAAGCAAAAGCAGAGTCACCCTTTGGTTTCTCCACCTGACCTAGCATTAAAAACTCAATTTGAAGGCAGCATTAGGGAAGTAAGATACTGTTTATCAGCAGTGGCAGATCCAATCTATAAATTAACATGTTCAGCCCAGGAGTCAGGAGGCAGAGATATCTGTCAGTTCCTCCCCTGCAGGGTGACACAGGCACACAAATTTGGCCAATTCCCGAGAGCAGCATCTGGTCTCCAGTGGGTCTGAGGACCCAGAAGTTCTGGGGGGACAGAGCCAGCAATGAGGATTTAATATGGGAGAGTCCTGGAGGAGAACCCAGCTCCTACCTCCACCCCACCCTGTCCTCTGTGACATAGGGACAAGAGGATCCCCAACAAAATGGGGGTCGTTTCTCTGTCTAAAGGCATAGTATATTTTTAAATGCACTGTCAAGGCATTCCATATAGGATGAGATACAAAACAGCTGCAGTCCATCAGGGAAAAGCTGGCTATTTTAAGATACATCTACGGTTTACCTCCATCCTCCAAAAAGAAAGGATAAACCACGGCAATAATATTTGCTTTTCATACAGGACCTACACAAATGTAACTTTATACGTATATATATTGTCTCTGTGCTCATTAAATATGGGGGTTTAAGGATGCTCACCTTCCAGCCCTGGGAGGTGCTGGGTGACTTTTGGTGATGCCTAGCATGACTCTGCTGAAAAGGACAAGCAAACAAGGACATTCGCAATCCTGTCACGAGGTGCCTGTCTCGCTGAATTCCTTTTCTACATAAAACCAAATAGTGGAAATGGGTTCCATCAGGACCCCTGGCATGATCTCACTCTCACCCCAGGTAGCTGGGTCTGAAGAGAGGAATGTAACCTATTACCCCCCCTCCCACTTAGCCCCCTCCTCACCATCCGGCCTCCTCAGCACTGTGTGAGGAAGAGATGTGGGTTGGGGGGGGGCTGCAGCTGTCCCCTCCTGAAGGGAGGAATGTAGCCTTGAAGCTTAGAAGCTAGTTTAGCAAAGCATTGCTCAGTTATCTTAGAGCAGACATAACTAAAGCATCACTTATTTATTTTAAAGTAGATACAACTATAGGGCCTATTGTGTAAGCTAACCACAAAAGGTTGAGGGAGATGGAACATCTGCCTTATCAAGAACACAGTATGGAAAGAACTAGTTCGAGCCAACTATGCGACCTGGGAGAAGACCAAGAGGAGACTGCACAGGACTTAGAGGTGAAAAGTGCAAGACCACCTTATCTCTGAGGAAGAGTGTTTACTTCAACACAAAATGGTGGGTTGACCACCAGAAGACCATCCCACGGCGCACTGCACAGGTGCAAGAGGGAGGAGACCATAGGAAGCGGGATAGGTTATACGTATGTATAGGCGTAATGGAAACTAATGAATACGTAACATTTTATTGCTTATAAGCAAGATGCAGAGCAATGCCGGTGTGCACGTTTTTGGAGGCACTAGCCCCTGTGCACCCACTGGTGAATAAACAAACCTCCTTATAAACTCTCTGCGAGTTTTTGAGCTCATTTCTGTGCATCAGATCTTCCTGCAGAATGGCTGACAGGGTGGCCAAGGGGACCGCCCTCCTCCAAGGGACACGAAACAAAATGATCAAAGGGCTCAGCTGGCGCAGCCAGGAAGCCTGTTAAAGGCCTCGTAAATAAGAGCTCATGTAGGCAGCAGGTACTGCCAGGCTTTATAGGCCTATAAAACATCCTGAGCTGCCACCGAGGCTGGAAGGGATGGGTTGGGAATCTAATTTCACAGGATTTAAAGCAGGTGAGAGAGATATAAATGTGTGTTTTTAATAGTAATTAATGCTGCCATTCAGAAGCACTTAAGCACTGGGTTCGGAGAGTTTCCAAGGGCTTGCCTTATAAATCACAGCCCGCTACCTGCCCACCCTGCTCCTGGGCAGCTGGGCTGCTGCTCCCTCACCTGACCCGGCCATGGCAGCAGGGCCATCCAGCCCGAAGTGGAGAGCTTGGCATCACAGCAGCCAGGCTGCTCTTGAACCATGGCAAGCAGAGCCATCCCCAGCCATCCCTCCAAACCAGAGGCCATCTGGGATGGGCACAGGGATGCCTTCTCCCAAGGTTATCCCCTTTCCTGCAGAGCTGGAGCAACAAAGCAGCAGCTTCCTCACGCCTAGCTCACTTCTCACGTCTCTGCCGCAGACTGCCAGTTGTCACCCTGCCTTCTTGAGTCATTTCTGCTGTGCAGGTGGTCAGGTCCCAGCCAGCTCCTGGTGCGGGTGGGGAGCAGAGGCTGCTGCAGCCCACAAGGATGAGGTGGAGAGTGGGGGATGCACAGGAAATGTGCATGTGTATATAATCCATGCTGGTTTGTGTGGTGCTGTGGTTTCTAAGCTGACACCAGGACCCCTGAGGTCTGATTTCTTCCTGTTTCTTGGATAGTAACAGAGGCCAAGTGCTTAGCAGAGAAGCCCAGCATGGGCTGCTGAAGATGTACCCCATGCCTTACTATCCCCACACAGCCCAGAAAGCAGCTGCAAAGCTCAGAGCCTTCACTGCATGGTGTGCACCCGCTCCTGCCTCCATGGCTGCAAGCAGGCAAGCAAAGTGGGACAGCAAGGCCAGGGCTCCCTGCCACCCCAGCTCCAGTCCTCCCCGGCCTCATCCTAGGCCTGTCCACCTCCACCTTCCTCCTCTCCAGTCCTGCCCAGCCTCGCCCCAGTTCTGTCCACCTGCGCCCCAGTCCTCCACAGTGCAGCCTCAGGCTTGTCCCAGCCCTGACTGGGAAGGCTCCAACCGTGTGCCAGCCCTGCCCTCTAGTGTCACTTCTGCCACAGCCATGCTTTATAATACAGCTCATTCCCCCAGCACCTCTGGTGCAGATGTTCAGTCGGGTCTCAGGTGTCAGCGTTTCAAGCAGAGCTTGACTTTCATGTCAGGGGAGCAGTGCAGGGGAAGGATCCAGGCTCAGGGATTTGCCAAACAATGATGCTGTAGCTTTGGGGTGAAAGGAGCTTGCCGCTGCCTTCAACTCCAGTCTCTGCCCATGGTCAAAAAAGGTCCCTGCCATTTCCCCAGTGAAGGCAGAAGTCCTGAGGAAACCAGGAAAGAACAACAAGGAAGCCCAGAGAAACCCTCTTTAACAATTTCTTCTGCACTATTCTTCCACTTAAATGCTGTCAGGTTATCAAGTTGGGGATTAAGCATGCCCCAGATGCAGAGACAGTCTGAGACGTGGTTGAGTTTATTAGCTGATGGGGCACCTGAATTGTTTCCAGTAACATATTGGGTCTCCAAAGCCCAGGGATGCTTTGGTGTGGCACAGAGCCCACACAGAGGTCCTGTTGGACCCCACTGCCTCCATAAGGAGATGAGTCAGCATGACTGCTCCGAGGCCCTGGCACCAGACATGCGGAGGATGAAGAGCCCAGGCAGTGCTGGTTTTCACGCAGTTTCAGAGCTTGTTTGGATCCAGCTGGGAGTTAGCCCCTTCTCGGCTGAGCTCCATCAGACTCTGTATGAGCCCCCCATGTTCTGGGGTCTAGGAAGGCATCTGAGCGGGGTGCAGCTGAATCCAAGTGCCCTGCAGCTGATGCCACCACGCTGCAGGAGGACAGTGTGCAAGGCAGGCACCAAAGCATCTTTGCAGCAGCTGCCTGAGCCAATAAGGCTGGCACAGAACCACAGCTAATAAATCCACCTGGATCAGATCATTCCTATTTTGCAGTGACACCTGGCCACCTCAGCACTGGGCTCCCCAAGTGCTCCTTGTTTGTCCATGATTCAACTGCAGAGACATCTATTATCCTGCACAATGGAGAGCTACAGCAGCATTACCCTGCAACAGCCCACTACGAACCAGGGAGGGTCTGGAAAGACACTGTGTCATAATGGGAAACGCCAGTGCTAGAAACCTGTGATGTTTGAGGACCATACTAAGAGATTTCTCTATTCTCTCACCCTGATTCATGTATACTACCTAGAGAAAAAGACCCGATGCAGCTGTTTGGACCTGATAAATCAGGCTTGGATTTTGCACTAGTCTCCTCCTCCTGTGTTAATTATCAGCAAATATGAAATAATGGTGTGACAGCTGAGACTTGTTATCAGGCAGTATCTCCAGGTCAAACTTGAAACCTTGAAGGCTGAAGCTGATGTTGCTGAGGTACAGAGCAAACCAGAGGACTCACCAGTAGGTCCAGTAAAGTCATATTCTGTCACAGGTGAACTCTCCTGGGTTTTTGGTCCCTGCTTGGATGCCATTGTGTAGTCACACTGACTGTATGTAGGCTGAGCATATACACACACATGCATATGTAGAGATACACATATACTTACATATATGTTTGTATAAACATATGCATTTATGTGTGCATACATCCGTAGATCGATGCCTTGACTTGTTAGCCTGATGCTTTATAAACATCTGCATCGGGGATGTTTGCATTCATTGGAAATCAGACCCCCATACACACAAGGAGCAATAAATCCTTTAATACAATAGAACGACCTCACTGCTGAGCCGCTTTCTTCCCTTTTCCCATTCCAGGTAGTGGAATGAGCCCTATTTCTGGCCCCGAAGGAGTCTTCCTGAAGACCCAGAAAGACTCAAAACAGGTGGTATCTTCTGCTGCTTCATTTGCTATTCTATATGACTTACAAAGGGCCTATTCCCACACTAACATGCTGGTCGGTACATCCAGGTCTGTTGTGTGGCCACAAAATGTAATGTATGCCATGGGTTTGACCTACTCCCCAAAGCCTATTGCTATTTTATCAGCCCGGCTGCTGGTTATCAGCTGATTTGCTTGTTTTCAAGTAGGTCACATAATTTAAGGAGGAAGGGGAGAGTTCTCCCCTCAAAGGAGCACTGTCTGTCCTATTTTAAAAGGTTTTCTGTTCACATAGGAAAGGATTAAGTAAGATGCAGGAGTGCATGCATGTGTGTGTGCCTGCTGGCAGGTGGGCAGGCTGGAGTGCCAACCACCAGCAACGGCGCAGGCACCTCACAAGACACAGGAACAAGGACACTATGGAGGCAGCCAGATTTCCCAACACGAGGAACCTGTTAAAGCTGCTTATTCTCCAGCCTCAGACCTCCACTGGCGATAATTGTTTATCGCACTCAGGGAGCACGAAACAGTACACTCCTCAACCAGAAATAATCCTGTGCTGGCTCTTCACGATATGTGTTATCATGTTAATAAACAACTAGGAAGCAGGGTAGGAAAACATCTAGGTCTCGTGCACATAAGGAAGTGAATTGCTGCTGCTGTAGTATAATACATATGCTCTGTAAGGAAGTGTATTTCTCTTCTCAAGACACTAGGCTAAAAGGTAATTTCACCTGCCTGTAAACACTTGCTTGTAAAAAAATCAGCAAAGCTCTAACAAGATCCAGAGGTTGACGTCTTGAACCAGGCAACTCCAAGCATGAAAAGGAGTGTGCATTATTTAATGGGAAATAACCAGCCATCAGAATAATATTGCTAGTGCCCTATTGAATTCAGTATCCTTGGAAGTACTTTTAAGTAAGATTGATTTTTTTTTGTTTGTTTGTTTTTGGTTTTTTTTTTCCTAAAAAATCAGCTTTAATTCAAGCAGGAATTCATTCAGGGCTGGTGCTGTGCTGGAGACCAGGCTACATTGTCACAACAGCTTCAATTAGCGTTATGATCTGTTAATTACCACCTTTACTCTGAAATTTCTAAATCACCTACAACTTTAAATCACCTTTCCCTCAAAGCAGCACATCCCTATGAGGCAGGCAGGCAGGCACGGCTACGGCACAGTAACTCAGCCAGTCAGTAACTCTGCATCGAGGCAAGCTTTTATTCAAAACACTTGTCAGAACCATTGCTATGCTGTAGACAAGCTCTACCTAGGGAGATTGACCAGCACAACTATTACAGAACTACCTGATTATTCAAGAATAAATCACTTTTATTTTGGAATACACTGTCAACACCAGGGAGTTATATTGGCAGAGCTGGGAGAGCTGTTCTGGTCAATTCTCCCATGCAGACGTGCCATACATGTGTGATAAGGCTGGAGAATAATCTCCCAGGAGAAGCAATGAGCAATTTATTGATTGGGATATTTCAAACTTGTGCAGGACAAAGCAGTCTTCTATGTGCTGAATGAGCGGACAGGATGGAATTGAGGGTTGGGTTTTTTGCCATCTCCAATTTCTTTCAATTGTGTTTAGTTTAGAGAAGACATTTTGAACAACACTAGCAAGTGGCAATGGGGGGAAAGAAAAGATCTATATCTGTCTCTGATTCTGCCAGAAGCACTGTCATACTTGCAACATTAGTGGTAGGAGAGGTTATTTCCTTGAAATTCAAGACAAATGTGTGATGCTGAAGCCACAGGCATGTGTAACAGGCCATGGGGACATCTAGAACCAACCCAGCACCCCACACCCAGGCTGTTTGCTTGCTTTTCCTTACCCGATCAATGCTGTTTATGGGAGAGGTGCTGGGCCAGGACCTGAAAGGAGGTGGGTGGGAAATGACGCAGGATAAGAAGCTTGCAATGCATAAGTGCTAGCTGCACTCCTAGCAGCAGGATCAAAGCATGGCTGAGCTACAGGGGACACCGGCCAGTCATTTCCAGCATACTGCCAGCAGCTTTCCCTGCCTTGATGCCAGCCCCTCTGCAGAGTCATGATCTCTCCTGTTTCCATGGCAGAGGAGCTGCAGGCCTGTGTCCTTCCTGCTCTCACGCCCTGTGTGTGCTTGGGCAAACACCATGCCCCGCTGCGGCTCTCCCAGCTGCCTGCACAGGCAGGAAGAGTGGAGAGGTTGGTGAGGCAAGGAGGCAAAACTTGCTTGGGGTTGCAAAGGGCTCTACCAGCCTGGAAAGGCACCTGAGAGCCCATCACAAGGTGCAGGGGTGAGAGGTGGTGCTCAGCACTCTCTGTCACCCTGTGGGGCACTTGGGCAGTCAAGAACAAACACTCAGGCGCCACTTTTCTCTGTCCAGAGGGAATGTGATTCCCACCAGTGTGTTTAGGAGGGAGGGGCTATTGAGTAAAGGTAACATCTTTTACTAAACCAACTGATGTAGCTGAGAGGGGGGAAAATCAAGTGTGATTCTCTCACCTCCAAAATCTCCCTTAATTGTGCCCTCTGCCAGTTGCTGGGCCCCAGGAGGTTCCAGCCCAGACATTTTGCAGCAGTCTCAGCTGAAGTAAGGCACGGGGGATCATACTGACCGATGTTTGACATGGAGCTCGCTGCTGCCTCCCCCGCCACATGGCACCTGGTATGAATTTTAATTTATTTCGTCCTGTCCAGCAATTTGAATTCACAATATGCTGGAGTTTTGGTGTTGAAAACGCTCCTTTCTCACAAAGCACCATGAAGTGGGACCTTTTGGCACGCGGGTGTGGGCTGATGGTCTTTTATAGCTGGAATGACGACTTGGGACTGCGGGATAACTGCTTTAGCAGATGGCATGTGTGTAGCTTACCCCGACACCCGGGCTACCTTGATAGTAGTGAGTTCCTGCATCGCTTGCCGCGTCACAGGGCGGTGCCGAGTCCCGCACAGGTGCTCGCCGGTACGGGAGCAGGTAATGGCACCGGAGGTGACATTCTCCTGATCGGATTTCAGAGTTACCGCTGCAGGAAGAGGAATAAAAGCAGCGGACACTCCCGCGTGCCGTCCTTCAGAGCTGCTTGGAGATGTCCACCTCACTCAGGTGCTATCAGGAAGGTTTTATTAACCTCCACAAAAACGCGAGTTTTATTTCCGTAAGCGAGGCTTTGGCGGCAGAGCGCAGACCTGTACTCCGTGGCGGGCTGTGGGCAAAACCCGCGTTAAAA
>VZZY01018593.1:0-12573 GCA_013400335.1 Eurystomus gularis | reverse complement strand
CCCGTCCACGTACTGCTTCCCCCGGTCCTCCGTGCCTTGGCCGGTTGGCCTCCACAGCGGCCTTGCCTGACTGTGTGGGAGGGTGCCTTCAACTTTATGTAACGTCATTAGACTTTCTTCCTTACAAGCTGGGCGAGCAGCCGATGGACGTTTAGCTTTTGCCCTGTATTTAGAGGGAAGCGCAAAGAACCCTCAGAACTGCATGGCAGCACCACGCCTTCCCTCTGCCCTTCTGCTGCCGAGTGTGCGTGGGCATGTGCGCATGCCTGCCTTCCTCCCGTCCCTCAAATTTTTATGGAAATACACTTTGGCGGCTGCTAGGAGGATGGAGACGAAGCTATTTAGGCTTTTCCCTTTGTGTCTAAATGGAAAAATGTATGGCGTGAGTCACGCCTGTGTAGAGAGCAAGGCCTCCTGTGCCGGTAGCCAGTGACATTACATAACCCTGTTGTGTCAGGTCTTAGCTGCCTCAACATTTGGAAACCCAATCTAGGTTGGGGTTCTCCTCTGCAAGGCTCCTCTGTATACACGTAAAACAGATGATCTCATGCCCTCACAGTACCTGATTGGGGGGAGTGGACAGGGCAGCCACCTGGCTAAAAATCCTTTAAGTGCTCTTTGAGATGTCACGTGGCTCCGCATTAAGGAAATTGTAGTTGTAACTGGTGGCCTCTGCTGTGCACCTCAGCTTCATCTCAGAGGAGCAGGCTGGTATGGGTGATTTCTCAGTATCTCTTGAAGCCACATCAAAGAATGGCTTAAAAATTGTAAATGTGCAGAAATTACCACAACGTTGAGGTTCAAATTACAAAAGACTGTGGATTCTATTACAGAGTAATATCCTAGGAGCATGAAGTGATCTTTCTGTAAAGCAGACTTCCTACAGGCAGCAGCAGACAAAAATGCCTTTCATGTGCTGCTGTTTTTGCCAACTGACCTCATTTGGAAGAAGTAAAGCAGTTCCCCCAAAAGATTAATTCCTGATCCATGTAATCCTTGTTTGTTTTGACTAACATTGCAGAGGGAGGGAAGCAGGTAGTGGTTTTATTTATGTTGTAGTCATGGAACATATGAGCAGATGACATTTATAATAACATTTTCTTGGAGGTGTGTGCCTACTGCTGATGTCAGAAATTAGCACCACTGGCTGTTAGGCAGAGATGTATTAACAAGTTACTTCTGTTTACTGGAGTTCCATTGGTTCCCACTGGGAACTTTGGCTTTGTTTTGCTATTTTTTAATGTAATTATGTATGTTCAGAGTTCTGTGCTTCAAAAGCAAATGCTTGTGTTTTACCTAGCACCCAGAAATTTATGATGTTGAAAACCCCTTATTATTTAACTGCACAGTATGTGTAAGCCATCTAGGACTAACCCTTGTTTAATTTTTAGAACACCTTGGAAAGGTGATATTCCTGTTTTAATAGATGGAAAGTTGGCTGGGGACAGGGAAGTGGTTTGTTTAGGCTACCTCGACCTGATTTGGCGTCTTCAGTACTGTGAAGTACTCGTGAACCCCGAGTCCCTGTCTCCCTCAGGATGTGCAGAGGAAACTACTTCTATCTCAAAGCTTGCAGTTCACGTTACAGGCAGCGCAGCTGAGGAGAGAGGAAGTACCTACCACAGGGCGATGGTAGCTTAGCTGTCCTTGGCTGTGTGTGGTCATAAGGGAGCTGCTGCAGATACTCATGTCTGGCAGGTCACGCTGCAGAGTGGCCCTGGAGCAGTGAGGGGGAGGCAGAGGCTGGCAGGCTCCCTTACAGAGGGTTGTGCACATGCCAGCAGCGCCATGTGCTCTTCCAGAGATTAAGGTTTTAAAGCTAGTGTCTTTTGCTAGACAAAACCAAGTCAAGTGACAATGTAGATGAGGTGATGTGGCTGTGAGAGCAAAGATTATACAGCTGATTTTTGATAGCGTAGTGGGGGATAAGTAAGACACACCATTAAATGCAAAAAGCACTTAAATGCTATTTCTACAGTTTTGGGGTGGGAGGGAATAGATGAATGTCCTGGCACGCTCTCATCTTTGCGTCTTCGTGGTGGAAGATAAATTGCATTTCTGTTTGCAGCTATTCTGAGTACAGATAATTCTTGCCTTGGGAGATCTTGGTGCTCAGTCTCGTGCTGCTGATACGTGAGGAGTGTATATTTCTCTGCTGCAGCATTGCCTATTTATAGTGAGAACTATAAAACTTGCTCAGTACCTTTCTACTTCATATGCAAAATACCTCCTGCCTCAGAACCCATGAAAGAACATACTGTGGGGTCTTAAAAGGTTTATTAATTTATCCATGTTGTAATCTGGAGAGAGCATCTGGCAGGGAGGTGCTGCCAGCTCTGAGAGAGAACATGGAAAGGGGTTTGCAGGAAAAGGAAAATCCTGGAAACCTCTTGCATCTGGGTAAGCAGAACATGCACATGAATGGCTGGGAGCTGGCTGGTGCTGCAGTCTCATAGCAGTTGGTAGACAGACCAGGGCCAAATACGAATTCTAGTTTTCTGTTTCTTGTCCTAACTTCCTGTTTGATTTGGTGATGCAGGTTTGCTGGAGTTCCATGGAAATTCTTCTCGTTTGTCTTTTAGCTGTAACCAGACTTACTGACACCGACTGCTGTTGTTTCTTCTCTGCAGATTTCTGCTCCAGTCTCTGGAAGATCTGGACAACAGTTTAAGGAAACTCAACTCTCGCTTGTTTGTTGTGCGAGGGCAGCCAACAGATGTCTTCCCAAGACTCTTTAAAGTAAGAGAATAACTTTTCTGGAGCATAGTGAAGGAAAACTGATGTCCTAGTGCTATACTTGTTTTCACTGACTAATGATTTGCTAGTTGTTGGAGACCCCCTCGGCTTCTCTTTAATGGTAACTAATTGTTCGCTATAACAAACTCATGTCTTTAACTGCAGCCAACTGCTATCCATAACTAACTAATATCTGTAAGGGCCAGCTTGGGAGCCATATACACTCTTGAACTCAGACTTGCAAAGAAATTTAGTAGTAGAGTGTAACCTAGTACCAGGGTGCTTAAGCTTCTCTTTTTTGGATGGTGGTCTTTGCCTTTGTTTCGCTAAGTCATGTCTCACAGGGTTGCACTGTAACATGCTGACTCCTCTGTCTTGAGAGCTTCTTCCCCACTGGCCATTTTCTTCTTGCAGCTTTTACTTGGGAAGACTGCTATGTCCGTACACCTTTAGAGACAACTGAAAAAGCATATTGTATGTGAATTGCAAGCAGGGCTTTGTGTTCAAAATTCAGAGGCTTTTGTGTTACCTGACTTTCCTTTTCTGTTCAAGGCTGCAGTTCAGCCAGCTCAGCAGCAGAATACAGCTTGCATCCAAGCTTCATGCTGATGGACCATTTAGGATGGTGGGTTATGCAGTGACCTCGATGGTCAGTGATGTGGGATGCTTTTCTAAAGTGATATGTCAGTGCTGCACATTGTGAGACTCACAGGGCTGGCAGAAGCATCTCCTTGAATATCAGGGTTCCTCAAGCAGTATCATTCTTCTCTGTCCTGCTCAAAGATTGTATTTCCCATTATCTTTGAAGCTTTTTGATGATATCTTTGCTAGAGTGACAAAGGTCGATGAAAAAAAAGCATGGTTCACCATAGTATTAGAGCTGGGTTTGTCATATGGATTGTACCTTATATATAGTTGACTTACATATGGCCTGCTATAGACCAGCTGCTGAGAAGGAGAGGTGAACTTGAGTCTATACCTGCCTGCTGTAAATGGTTCTGATGTGTATTTTCTGGAAGAGAGCAGTACTGGGAGGGGAATTGGACTATGCAGGTTAGACAGGGCACTGATACTTATTTTGGCTTCAGCATCTAAACCCATGACACAAACTATGTGCCGCTTTTAGCCTTTTCAGAGTCTGAGTTATTTTTATCTTTTGATCTGCAAATAAGTTGTAGCTAGTAGTAGTTCATGTCCTCCTTATTTCAGTTCAAGGTATTCACAGGATAGTTAAAACTGTCGGGCAAAAATGCTTGTTTTGGTCAAAGAACAAAATAGTTGGCAGAGTCTGAGGTTTGAAGAGATGGTTGTGGCATCATCCAGACCTGCTTTTTGCTGTAGTCTGATTTGTGTCTGGGCAGGTGAGTTAGATGTGCTGGAACAGAGCTGAAAAGAATGTGTGTGGGGGTTTATGCTGTTAAGCAGTAAACATATGGCTTTCATGGGAGCTGAGACCTCTCCAGAGCTACTGCACTGAACAGTGAATTAGCAGCAGCTCGTGCCTTGCTGTCAGCTGCTGCGCAGAGGAGAGTTATGTCACATGTGGTAATGCAACACTTAAATCTCATGTAATTTCTGCTTTTGCTGCCAGGACCTGAGCTATATTGTCGATAATGGTCACTGCAGAGGCACTGTTATGTACGGATATTGTGAGGAGAGCTGTACTTGGTAACTCTGTGTAAACCTTTGCAGAGGTTTTTGTGTCATTTCCTCTCAACAAACATCTGTAATTTTACTTCTTCCATCAGAAAAAGTGTTTTGTTTGTTCTCTGAAGTTTGCTCACAATCCCTTTGGTGTTTTTTTTTTCTTTCCCTTCGGTTTTTCCTTGCTATAGGCACAATACTAAGAGAAGTCAGTCATTACTTTTATGTATCTGCAGCAATTTATTGTCCTACAGCTTACTGTTTTCTGGCTGGTTGTGCTCTGCTTCCTGTGTGCTGCCATAGAACCTAAAGTGGTGGGCTTCTCAAAACTGCTGGAAATAACCAGAATTTGAAGTTTTATATCCTTACTTAAATTCTGCTAGCCTTAAATAACTTTTTATTCCATTCCTTTCCTTCAAGGCAGTAATGTCCGTTTCTTCAAGACCAAAGCTATCTTTTCCAAGCCTTCCAGCTGATAGTGTCTTTCTTGAAAGAAAAGTTGAAAATGAAGCTGTTAAGTCACATAGGAGCAGAGCAGGACCTGGGACACGTCTGTTTGAGTGCTGCTCTGAGTTATGGATGCTGTCATCCTTATTTTGAAAAAGGAGTAGAGGACTGCTCTGAGACGTACATTCAGTAGTGCATAACTGCTTTAGTTCTCTGTGCTCCCTCATATTAATTTTAGGATTTAACCTGAAAGTTTAGGAAAGGAGACTTGTACAGTTGTCTTCTGCTTCTAAATCCCTTTCCCTATCTTTGGCATTATGTTTTAATGGTCTTTAGTAAACTAACCACATCTGTTCTTTGTGCTTTGTTTCTAGTTCTGCAGTGGAAAAGACTGTCCTAGACTCTCACCTGGAGAATGTTGTTGATATCTTAGTTGTGTGGGGAGGTTTTTAAGCATCTCTATAGATTCCTGGCTGTGTTTGACTAAAGCGTTTGCTAAACAAATCTGTGGGCTGCTGCTCTGCTTGATGGATGTCTTGGGAGGGTCACTGTGGAAACCATTAAACCTTTTCTCATAGGATTCCTTTTCTGAGGAAAACTAGGCCATAGTCTGAGAGCAAACTGTGCTCTGGAAAACCTGGAAGAGGCTGAATGATATTTCATAAGGCCTATTCCATGTAATCTGTGAGAGAGCTATTAAAGGTGTGAAGATACAGAATAGGTGCATGGCTTGAGGAGGGTAGAATAACTCCTCAAAGGCAGGGCTTTAGTTTAAACTGGAATTGCAGTACCATACTCTACTGTGCTGACCAGGAAGGTTTCACTCAGTTGCCATTCTTTGTCCTGCATTTCCCACTACCCTGTTTTTCGCTCTTTGGGTTGGACATTGGTCCTCTATTATGTGATGGCTTTAAAGAGGCATTTGAAAAAACTTACAGTGTATTGGTTTTACTTAATGCCAGTCTCCACGTATGGGGGGGTTGAGTGGAACTTGTATTGAAAGAGTTCTCTGAAATGCTTTCCCTGCAAATGCTGGAACAGGATGGCAGGGTTACTTTTGGACAGCATGTGTAACAGAACAAGGTGGTGTTAGGCTTGGGGAGTGAGCTGTAATCTGAGAACATTAATGGAGAAGAACGTGTTTTAACCCTGACATTTAGGAATTTGCAAAATAGATGCAGTGTTTGCTACAGATGATAAAAGTGTTGATTCTTTGGTTATCTTAACTCCAGATTGCTGTTCCTCACAGGAACCCTCTCTAAGCTTCCAGGACTTAACACTGTCCAGAAATTCTGAAATCCTCGTTCATAAATTGTGCTAGTTAGAAGGAGTCTTCTGATTGAAAGCTGTGTGTATTTTGTTTCTTGCAGGAATGGGGAGTCACTCGTCTCACATTCGAATATGATTCAGAGCCATTTGGTAAGGAGAGAGATGCAGCTATCGTCAAACTGGCCAAGGAGGCTGGCGTGGAGGTGGTAATAGAGAACTCCCACACCCTCTATGACCTGGACAGGTATGGGGAGAGCAAGGGCAGAGGTGCTGCCTGGGCTAGGCTGGGATTGTCGCGTCTGGGAAGTCTCCCCCCCGTGACGTTGATTGCTATATGTTGATGGCTGTCATCCTGTGTGAGCCTAGAAGGCATCAAGAGGATTACTCTGCATACTCACACTTCTGATTAGAGCATGTCAAAGTGCTGCCAGTGACGTGAATGTACAGAAGGGTGTTGCTTCAAGCTTATTAAACTCTGTACTTGATAGTCATTTAAGTTGCTCAGCTGTGTCCTATTGATCGCTCTCCTTGAGCGTGTCCTCACTGCGTGGACTGCTTTTTTTGCTTCGTTGTACTAAAGGCAGTTGAGCTGTTGTCTCAGACAGGTTATAAAGGCAGGGCTTTTAACTGACGGATGTGCCAGGACAGCTGGAAGAAGTAGAAAAAGGTAGATTGGGGCAAACTTATCTTATTCTAAAACCAGAGCGCCTTGTCTTTGTTGTGTGTTTGCTATGGAGGACCCTTGCCTTTATGTTGAGTTTTATATATTTACTTATATATAATCTTTCTTTATATGATCTCCTTAAACAGTGGAGATAGTCTTTCGGCCAAGACTCTAAGGTATGCTTGACTTCAGCCATGTTGCAGTACTGTTCTTATAGGTTGCTTGTACTTTTTTTGTCTTTTTTGGGGGTTTTTTGGTTGATTTGTGCCAGTAATGCTGAATGTGGATTTCCTCCTATAAATCTTGAGCATCCATAATTTCCTATAGGAAAGAGCTTTGCAGTTAGCATGTGCTGTGTGGAAATGTTTGTCTTTGGGGTGAGGGGGAATTCTTTTTGAACCTGTCTCGTGAGCAGATGCCGCTTTCTAATTTTTGCTTATTACATTCTCACCCCTTTAATGTCAGTGCACTTCATGTCATCTTTGTCTTTTCCAAGGTGGAAAATCCTAGTTTGCTTAAGTTTTCAGGCGCAATCAGTTCCATATCTCTTCTTAGTTTTGTCACCTCACTTTATGCTTCTGGGTATTTCCAGAGGGGGACAGCAGTGGTGAAAAATGTAGCTTGTGTTCAAAATGTAGGAGTGACATGGATTTTTATAGTGCTGTAGTGTCTCCTGTCTTCTAATAGTCAGGACTCTTTTTGCTTTTTCTGCTAAAGACTAAACTGGTGTCTCAGGACTTCCTTCCAAGAATGGTCATAGCTATTTGAGAGGCTGCTGCTATAAAAGTAAGTTGAAGATTGCATAGCCATGCATGTGGAGAAACAACATGACTGCATTTCATCTAATATTTTTGTCAGCTGGTCATGTGGCGTATAGGGAAATTTTTAAGTTGCCTTTCATCCTTAGCTATGCCAGATACCTTATTGCATCAGTAAACTTAATCATCGTGCTGTTTTTTTAATGTTTCCAGATATTTTATGAGTAATGTTGAGCAGCACAAGCCCTAGCTCAGCTCTGTTTAGGATTTCTTCTCCTGTTGAAAAAATGGATTCCTACTCGATCCTGTATCTCAAAGAATTTTCTGTCTGCAGGAACCTTTTCCTTTATCCCAATTTATTGCGGTTTCTTTGCAAATTTTCAGTGAGGGATCCAGTCAGATGGCTTCTGAAAATCCAGGTAGAGTATATCAACTGTATCTCCCTTGCCTCAGGCTCAAATGTCACTAACAGCTTTTGAGGCACAACTTGCCTTTACCAAGGCCAAATTAACCCTCCAGCATATTGCATATTCCTGTGCCTTCACTGATTCCATTAGTATTTTCTACCCAGCTGTGTAATGCACGTATCAGACTCTCTACTGTCATCCCTCTGATGCCCTTGAAACGCTTTTTAAATCTGGAGTCCTATTTGCTTTCCTTTTTCCCCATAGTCTTCAGACAGTTTTAAGGCAAGTGTTACATGCAGCAGCTCTTAGTTCGAGTATTTCTTGATGTCTTTCAGAACTCCTGGGTGAATGCTTGATGTTCCTGGCAAGCTGCTGCTGTTTAAGCAGAGCTTTGTTTTGTGGCATTTCTTCCTGACCTCACAGTCTGTGACATCTCTTGTCACAGAGCGTCTCTCTCTTTTCCTTAAAAAGATTCAGACTCGTAACCTTCCTGAATACCTCCATAGTAAATACATGCAAAAATAAATGCAGGGGTTTGTGCTGAACAGTTACAGTCCCTGCTTTTTTTTTTTTTTTTTATGACTTGATCACCTCTTGACCCTGTAAATATCATGGAGTGTCTGTAAAATGACTTTTTTTTTAAAAAAAAACTATTTATGCTTTTTTAAAAAGGTTTCTCAAACTTTCATCCAGATTGGAATGTACAAGGAGACTGCTTTTGTGGTTTTTAATTTAATCTACTAAAGTTTGGGGGTTTTCTATATTTTTCTGAAGGATTTTGCTTTCTATTGTCTTTGCTTTCTATTATCTTTGCTGATGCTATTCTTCAATTGTTTTGACTCCTGTGATTTTTCCAAAATCTTTTAAAATGGTTTGTGTACAATTGTTGACTTGTTTTTCCCCAGTGTAATCTTCACATCATCGCTCTGTTGCCTGTCACTGTTTTGCGTCTCAGCTTGTTCTTTTTGCTTAGCCTGCTGCCTTATTTTTATGCATTTCTCTTCTTGAAATAAAAGCCATTATGGTATTGTTGCACCTGGAAGGATGTTAAATTGATCCAAAGTCATGGTTAGAGCAAGCAACTGATAACGAACAGTTTCAGCTATACCTTAGCACACCCTAAGACCAAATAATTGATTGCCTTTCTTTCTGGTTTATTGTTTAATTGTTCCATGGAGCAGTCATTTATAGCAACTAGAAAATTGGTTTTTGGCAGGCAACGGGGTATGACAGCTCCTCGGTCTGTGTGGAGGCAGTTGAAGTCTCCAGTTAACTCTGACATTTCCTGGTTCTTGGCATCCCTGAGATTTCTCAGCAGGTGGTAATACAGTTCTAATAGTGCACTTCTCCCTGGAAGCCTCTCGCAGAGTATATCGCCCTCCAGTCACGTTACACAGTCTTCTAACTCATGGTATGTGTTGTCCCTCTGCTCACTCTGTTTTTCCTGCATAATTAGTAACCTGGTGGTAGCATCCTACTTCTCATCCTTCTTTAATGAAGTTTGTGACAAGAGTGTCAGGCCTGGTTTTAAACAATTTGGACTTATCTTTCACTTTTACATAAATTATTCCAGCTTGTTCCCCGCTGTGTATTCCCAGTACCACCTCCACCAGCTACTTTACAAAGAGCCTGTTCAGTTAACTTGTGAATTTGACCCATTTTACCCAGGAGGAAGATTACAATATGCTCCTTGTTGACACTGCCAGCAGAGCAGTATGATTATCACAGCATCTTTATCCTCCCCTCTCCCAGAACAAGGAGAGGGCTACAGAAAGTCAGCATCAGTGCCGAAAAATACTCCTGACAAAATCTGGGAACTCCTAGTTGAGATTAGCGATGTTCAGACTGTAGAAAAGATAATCTCTCGGCTATCATCTTAGCCTGCTCAAAGCCTTTACTTGACAATTAGTCTGTCTGACAACTTCCAGCTGACAGGTTGTTTTGGCCCTTCTCTGGATCTGCCTGTTTTCTCCTCCTTAGGATCTAAGTCCTCTTGCTGATGGTCAGCATTGTGGTTTCCGTAATCCCAGGCAGGCCTGTGTTATTCAGGGGGAGTAGTTTAGGTCAGAACAGAACACTGTGAGCTTTATATTTGTAGGATGCATCAGGAGCAGCTTTTCCTCAAATATTCTAGCATAAGGCTGAAATGATAGTTCAATGTTTCAATAGGAGTGTGGACAAACTTAAAGGAACCAAGCACCGGCAAAGTGTGCATACCTTTGCAGTTCTGCAGTTCACAACTCCACTACACCAAAAAAGTGCTTTATTTCCACCTAAGAAGGTTAATTCACGTTTCTGCCTGCCGTATCTTGTTATCCTTGTCTGTCTTCTGTGGAGCTCTGGTGTCAGGTGTTTTCCCCCTGTGCTAATACTTGGCCTGTCATCAAGTCACTTCATCTTTCATCTGCTCATGTGTGTGATTCTGCAGAAGTTGACTTGTTCATCCTTTTGTCCAGCATGCTGTGTGAAATATCTGCTGGTTATCGCTCCATCTTCTCTTTGAATCTGCAGAAATACCTCTTGTGTTACGTATGTGTAGCCCTACATGAGCTCTCTGGAGCGAGGATTTAGATCAGAGCAATTGCATAAGCTGGCGAGGCTAACTAACTGGTCTGCGCGAGTTGGTAGCGGGGCGTGCTGCTGAGCAGCCTGCTTGCCGAGCGCTGGCAGCCAGCTCTTCCTCGCGCAGGGAAGCAGGGGGGAGCACATTCAGTGCCTTGCCAGAACTGGGCCCTGTCATCACAAGCAAGCTGAAGTGTCAGATGAGGTGAGCAGCTTTCCCTAGCCTGGTGGCCACCCTGCAGGGGCACTGCCATGGAGATGTGAGTCAGAAGCTGACACCTGTGCGGGTGTGCATTAAAAGTCTGCAGACGCTGCTGTCGAGAATGACTGGCTGTAGGCTACCTTATCATCGTAGCAGCACCAGAACTCTGTTTGGTCAGGTTTTGGGTGCCTGCATTCTCAATGTAAAGTGTCACTGTGTGACTGACAGTCGTAAAGGTCCTCGTAACTTCTGGCATCAAGGTACTGCTGTCAGATAGTGCTGGGCAGTATCGTGCCAGGGTGGTAGCACAGCCGTTCTTAGGTGTGCTCATTAACACTAGAAGGGTGGAGTTTTGTATGACGAATACAGTGATTCTGCTTCTCTCTGTTCTGCCTCAAGAAAACTGGAAGAGTAACTGCCACCTGTATTCTGTGGGGAGATGGATGAAATGGGAGTATTAAATCCTGGAGAGTCATTGGAGAAAGTCCCGGAAGATTGTACTGCCTGGGTTAGGAGGAAGGAAAGGACTCCTGCTTGGGGGGCTTCCTGTACGCATCTTTGTACAGAAGGCTAAACAGCACTACGATACCCAGTACATATCATATAATAACCAATATTGTACCATACTAAATATTTGATACTTCTTTCTGTGGGAGCATTGTGAAAGGTTCAAACTCTGTTGCATAATGCCAGTGTCAGGTGCTGTGAAATGTGCAACCTGTCCTAGTCCTATCTCGTTAAAGATTTGTGTCCCAGATCCAACAACTCTCTGATTAGGAATTTAGGAGCTGTACTAGGTAACCACACTAATATTCGTGTTCCTGAGGATGTCAAATACAGACACAGGCATTCACCTGCAAACCACAGCAATTTGCTCCAAGTAGCTCTGTTCACTAGTGAGCAGCCATGTGACGTTTCAGCCATGGATCTGGGCCGTGGCACAGTGGTGTGGATCTTGGCGATCTGTGGAAGAGGACTGAGAAAAGTGGCAGTCTTGAAGCAGCTTCCCCACCCCCAACCCAAGCACCTCAGGACAAACACAGTGCAGCTTTGTCACGTTTTCCAAGCTCTGGAAGCAAGTGAGCCCCTAAGGCACAGGAGCAGACTGTCCCCATGTGCCGCGAGATGAACTGGCGGGGAAAAAGCCCGGCCTGGCTGAACAGGGAGCTTTTGCTGGGGCTTAGGAGAAAGAGGAGAGTCTCCCACCTCTGGAAGAAGGGGCAGGCTGCTCAAGAAGAAGACAGGGATTTAGTTAGGTCATGTAGAAAGAACAGGAGAGAGGCAAAAGCTCAGCTAGAAATCAGTCTGGCTGCTGTGGCAAGAGGTAATAAAAAGCAATTTTACAAATACATTAATAACAAAAAAAGAGTCAGAGGGAATCTCCATTCTTTATTGGAGAGGGGGAACATTGTCACTGAGGACGAGGAAAAGGCTGAGGTACTTAATGCTGCCTTTGCCTCTGCTTTAATAGCCAGAGCAGTTCTCCTCAGGGTATTCAGCCCCCTGAGCTTGAAGACAGGGATGGAGACCAGAATAATCCCCTCATAATCCAGGAAGTGGCAGTCAATGACCTGCTGCGCCAATTGGACACGCACAAGTCTATGGGGCTGGATGAGATCCACCCGAGAGTGCTGAGGGAGCNAGGATCCAGGGAACTACAGGCCTGTCAGCCTGTCCTCGGTACCGGGGAAGATTACAGAGAGGTTCATCTTGGATGTGCTCACATGGCAGGTACAGGACAGCCAGGTGATCAGGCCTAGCCAGCATGGGTTCATGAAGAACAGCTCCTGGTTGACCAACCTGATCTTTATGACCAGGTAACCTGCCTAGTAGATGAAGGCAGGGTGGTTTATGTTGTCTGCTTGGACTTCAGTAAGGCATTTG
>VZZY01018592.1:28381-54460 GCA_013400335.1 Eurystomus gularis | reverse complement strand
ATCCCCGGTTCGGGCCGGGCGTCTCGGGGCTGGCCCCGTGTGTCGGCCGCTCTCCGGGGGTGTGCGTGTGAGGCGGGCCCCGGGACCTGCTGGTCCCTGGCCGGGCCTGCTGGGGTGCCTGGGGGATGAAGGGGTCCCTCAAAAACGGGGGTTTGGATCCCTCTTTGGGAGCAGATAGCAAGCAGCTGGCCGAGGAGAACAGAAGGCACCTGGCCACGTGGAACTGGGCTGAGATTATTTAATGATTTGGCGGCGGCCACCAGGCAGATGCCAGCCAGATGCATAATGGCTTTTCTGCCACTATTGGCCTGGTACGGATGTGAACTGGTGACCCCTGAGGTGAAACGCTCTATAGCCTATTACCAGTTCCCCGAGCCACCAAATCCCTCTCACAGACAGAGTCAAGTATTTATGTCCATCAACAAAACAAACTCTGCTCCAAGCGAGGCACACTGCAGATGGGATGAGAAGAGGAATCACTCAGCTCTAAAGACCAAATAAAAATAAGTCAAGTTAGAGTACAAATAAAGTTGAATTGAAACATGACAAATTTGGGTTCATTTCATTCATACTTTCATGCACAGCCCATCTGAAAGTATTCTCAATTTGTGAAATTAACTATTCGGGTATAGGTTTTGTCTGTGGGGTTGTTTTTTTTTTTTTTTTAAATTTAACCAAAGACACACTTCAATGCAGTGTATTAAGATGGTTTTCCAGATAGGATTATACAATTTAAAATCCGTTCTCTGGGTGATAACAAGATTAACTACAGAATACCTTAAGAACACCTGACATCTTTAAGCACGGCTTTTGTGATTTTTTTTTTTATTCTTGCATGGCTGGATGCACGGTCTTAACATGTATTTCATTCACCATCATTTTAGAAATGGTGTAAGGGAGCACTCTGAAAGGCAGACCTCCTTTATAATCCCCGATGTCAAGCTTTCCAACACTAAGCGAATCAACATTCTGAATGCTTAAGCAACACTGGATGGCTACTCCAAGCAGCAAAACACAGTCTGGAGAGTTTTCTTGTACTTTATGTAAAAATAGCTCTCATAAATATGGAATCTATTAAATATGATTGTTTGCATGTGACATGAGAATGATAAGGTCTGGACAAAACTCAAGAATAGTAGCATTTCAATGGTTAGCATTGTCATGAGAATGCCACAGGTTTACCATATTTTTTTCAGAAATAAATGGAAATTATGGGGTTCTTTTAAAATGTTGGCTTAGTGTCATAGTCATGACTCAGTATTTTTTAACAGAAAAACCTCACACTTTATGTTTCCCACTTCACTGGTTTTTCACAACATACTTCTCTAACAGATTTTTGTAGGCCTGCACTCTGGCGCTCTGGTAGTTTTTCCTTCTTTTTTTCCCTCTCTTTCTTTTTTTTTTTTTCTTTTCCTTTCCTTCATAAATCACCAGTGAATCTATTGATGAAGAAAGGAAAAGACTGACAGCCCCATGGAACAAAAGTTCCAAGCAAGGACTGTGCCTTCCTTTGCCTTGGGTACCATGTTGTAAAAGGCTGCAAGAATACATCTGAAATACTTGCTAATTTTCTTTGGATTTTGCTGAACTATGCCTGGTAGATGATTTTTTTTTTTTTTTTTTTTTTTCTTAAAGTAAGCCCACATGTGTAACTCAGATCAGTAAGTCAAATTCTGGAACACAAGTGTTCATTTGATATAATTATTCAGGAATAGCTGTTTTAGTAAACTTTCATGTGAAGAGAAGGACTTGGGGAGAGGGTAACAACACACAGATGTGTGCTGTGTACTGTGCCTACAATGAAAAATATCTGCTCACAGCTCTAGCACCAAGTAGAAAACTTTGGGCTGCTACAGCAGTATTAATAAATAGCACCTCATGACCACTGGATCTTACCAGGCAAATGAATAAAACTGAACAGCATATGAAGGTGAACTTTCAAGGAGGAATATCTAAATCAACAGTTGAAATGGCTGATTAACCACAGTAGAGTTCTTGCCAGTCCACAACAGTTGCTTTAGTTCAGTTTCCAATGCTTTACCAGACAGATGTTTGTTTCAGTTCTTGACGTGGTTAAGTACTTCGCATAATGTTATCTAGAACTATGGGATTATGGCAACTAAAGTGCAGAACTGATTCCAGAAATACAGCTGCTCAAAGAATAAGTGACATAGATAAAACAACTGATTCTCAACAGACAAAAATTACACTGCAGTTGGCAATTTTCTGCAGCAAGGCTTACCTTCTCACACCGTCCAGTGTGAATTGCAAGGGAGCCAAAACTATAACAGCTGATGTATGGAAATATATGGAATGATCACATACCTTAGGCTAGAAACCTGGCTAAGCACCTCTTTGTGAAATACTTCACTCTTCCTTTCTGACTAACCAGAATCAGTTTTTCTAGCTTCCTGTTTGCTTTCTGACAACCAGACAGGCCTTTATTATCTCACCTTGTTCATCTGTGCTAAACCTATATGGGGAGCTAACTCCCTTGTTTGGAGAAAACAAGTAGGCTCTCTGTGTCCTGTCACAGGTACTTAGCCTCCATCCAGCTGAACAGACATTAAAGCAAGACAATCCTAAAACCCAAAGCTCTTAGAGATAGAGGATTTTGTGAGCTATTCCACATTTTGGCTGGAACAGTTAGGTGTTCTGCTACACTGGCAAAGCAAGTACTGATTCTTGGGTTTAGGAAGAAGAAATAGAAAGTGTAGACTGGAAAAAACCACTTTGGTTATTGAGCTTAGCACACTACCATTGCAGGCAACTGTGGAATAGCTGTTAAGTCCAGAAAAGTTAAAAAATAAATCCCTTCTTTCTACTGTATAGTGTAAGAGCCCTACCCTTTCCTGCTTCCCCACAAAATACTCTATAACAAACTTGAGACTTTTAGTAGCAAAGACAAAAAAATAATCTCCACAATGCAATGTACCACAGGTAAAGAAATGGAAAGACAAGGGATGTTATGGGCCTCTGCACTGGGAAAGGAATCGGTCAAGTGAAAATGCCCAGGGGACCTTAGAAAGTAAATATCCCACATGGAACACAGGAAATCAAAATGTCTCCAGAAGCTGCTGCTAACCACA
The DNA here is from genome assembly GCA_013400335.1 of Eurystomus gularis. Taxonomy (NCBI): domain Eukaryota; kingdom Metazoa; phylum Chordata; class Aves; order Coraciiformes; family Coraciidae; genus Eurystomus; species Eurystomus gularis. Next base: position 51,371 of record VZZY01018592.1, on the reverse strand, counting down.
GGAAAAGGTTCCACTAGATCACAACATAACAGTTGGTTTTATCTTATAAACATAAGAAAGTCTTGACCAGATGAAATTGAGAACCCTCCAAGATACTAAGCACATCAGCATACTTATAGCAATTTCCAATGTTTGAAAGAAAGACAAACACAGATAGTTTATCAGAACACAATTTTGCATCAAGAAAAAGTAGAAAAAATGAGGCAACCACCCCATTATGGTATATGTAGATACAACAGAAGGACCAAGGAAGTGGGGGCCCACCTATAGCGCTGCCTGCGTTGGCAGTTTGGAATAACAACTGAGGAAAATGACGGATTAAGAATCAAACAACAAGCTATAAAACTCCAGCTTACTTCCTGACAACAAAATATGTAGGAAAGCAGTAGAGACTTAGGCACTGGCTGTCGATGCCCCTGATGTGCGAACTTCCTACAGAACAGCTCGTGGCTACCATGGGTAGAAAGAACTTGGCCAGAATGTGAGGACTCAGACTGCATTCACTGTGGCTCCATATGCATGACTGGGTGAAACGGCATGAACAAAAATTTAAGCTTCTGCCTGGCAACCACTGTGGACAAATCTCACATATCAGAGCCACTGGCTAAACCATGTTCATTTGCAAAAGTGTCAGAGCTGTACATGATTCATCCCTTGCAGCCACCCCTGTGATCACAAGACATCAGTTCCTACCCGAAGGCAAGAGCAAACCTTGGAATGCTGCTCCTCTCACACTCCACTTCTGGTACATGAATAGTTCTTCTAGCAACATGTGTAGAATATCACTTTCCACCAAATCCCAAAAGGATTATCATTGCTGCTTTTGTTCCCATGAGAGAAGCCCACTACAGAGATCTTAAGACACGTTGTTCAGACCTTCACAACAGCACAGAGTGAAGGTCTTGGAGTTTGCAAATCACAGAATTTGATTTTACGTTCTTTTATGTTGGTTATTTAATTTACAGTATGATAAAGTGCACTTTAAAACAGGTTCAACAGTTTGTACAGGACATCTATAGGACAGCATGTAAGTAGTAAGGTATAGGTGTTTTGTATTTTGTAACCTAATGACAGTATTATACTTCCACTTTGGAATTTGTTCTTAGAGCATAAGATGCTATTGCCCTAAAATAACTTATCACATCTGTTCTGAGGCTTACAATTTTCAGGCAGAAGTAGGAAAAGGAATCACATCCTTATTCAGCCTGTATCAGCCAGACTCATGCAAAACACTCTCAAAGGCAGGTTAATTTAAATCTTGTGCTAAGTGGAAGAGGCCTCCAGCGCTATTTGTTGTGCTGGCTGAACATGCTGTAATTTTTAGCTGTCAGGTGATAAAAATAAACCATAGTAATTTCTTCACACATACAGATACACTGAGAATAATTTCTCTGTGTATGTTCTTTGTGTGATGTTGAAGGCTGTAATAACACAGCCTGTGTCACTTAAAGAAGATGGGTCTGGGAGGAACTTGCAGAATGTCCTCTACCACTCTATCAGAAAGTCATTTGGGATAACCTTAAGATTTCTTTCTCTAACAAAAGGTCTACTAAACAGAACTTGTTTAGCACTAAACTTAAAAATTTGTTTATTGCTACCCTATTTCAGTTATACGAATGCATTTATTCATTTATTGTAAAGCTCCTGGTAGGGACTATTTTTTCCACTAAAGCCTTTATGATTTTGAATTTTCCGAAAGTTAGTATTTTCAACCTATTACGTTTCTATTTCCAGTGAATGTAAAAAAAGTCAAAGTCATGTTGCCAATATAATGTATGATTAGGAACTTAAATGACAAGCAGTATATGCAATTCAATAGAGTTTTTTTCAAAAGTCAAATTAGTCATTACTTTCGTTGCTTCTTTTCAGACATACAAACTCAAATTACACTAATTAAATATGGATGAGTCACTGTGCTATTTATCTGAAATGGATTAATAACATTCTGGAATGGTATCACTACTTTTGATATGAAATCACCTGTTTTTCTGCTAGAGCAGACTTTTAATGCATGCCAGGCAAGTCAAATAACCTAGTGTCCTCTGATGTTCAAAATCTTCTACATTTCAAATAATTTCCTGTCCACTATGCACTTACATGGATTATTAAAATATGCCACATGCTTCACTACAATGGCCCTACTTAAGACAGAGTGCCCTAAACCCCACTGACAACACAAAAACATTAACAGTGATATAGCTTGCACTATTTAATCACTTAGGATACCAGTGAGCTTCATTATAGAGGTGAAACAAAAGGACTGGACTCATCACACAAATCCAACCCAACCTAAAACCATGACTTTTTCTAGCCATCTAAATTAAACCTGCAACATTTTAAAGTTCAGACTGATTCTAGCAAGAAATTAAGGTTACTTTTTCTGTCGCCAGGTTGCTGTTGTTTCTGTTCCTGGACTGTTGTATGATTCTATATCTCAAGGCAGTGACGCGGGTATACTCCTTACTCTTCTGCTCTGTTAAACTTCCCTTTCCCTGAGTAACCCTGTCATGCACCTTTCAAAATATATTTTTCCTGCCATTTTGACTGTTAATTTGGTTGCCCACCATGAAGTTTTGCTCTTCACAGAACTTCCTGAGAGTTCTGCAGGTTTGCAAAAACACCTCACAGAAGCAGGGGCAGAAGAGCTGAGTAGCTAGCAAGAAAGACCAGAGACTTTTCTTTTAGAAATAAGCATCAAGAAATGTGAAGATGTAGAAGTAGTGTACAGAAAAAAAAAAAAGACAAAAAAAGTACAGATCCTGTTTTTCTGAGCACCTCTTGGTGCTTTCAGGCTGTAAGGCCTCAAAACAAAGGCTTTACAGATTTAACATAGAACTGCAACTTTAGACTCCCTTCAGTGCATGCAAAACAATGGAAGTGTACAGACCATAAAGAAATACTAGATTAAAGCATTTCTTTTACAAATAGTTCCAAAGCAAAAATAATAGGGCTGGAAGGAAGGATGATAAGCAAAGACAAAACATGCACTTTGAGATGCTACCTTACTATATAATTTCTTCTTTTTTATTTAGGTTTTTGATAAGCAAGAGATAATAAGAATGGGCAAATTTTGATGCCATCAGCATATCCCTAGTCCCACTGATTTCATCTGGGCAATTGCTATAATAAACACTATAAGGCACTCAGAGTACAAAGCTTCCATTTTTAAATCAAGCACTTATTGTCTATCTTACCATTGATGAGAAATACTGAAGATTTGCATGCTTTGATCACATACCTTAGACAGAAGCAGTAAGAATCTTAATATAGATTTATGCCGTGCTAATGACTACAATAATTCTCTTGAATAGAGATTTGGAAGGAAAATGATTCTTCAGCTAAAACCACATGACCTGAAGAAATGATAGAATCATTATTACTTCTTTTTAACTTTTCCTAATCATGTACAAAGGGTGATAACTTTCACAAATTGAATTCAGAATAACCTGAGAACCTCTTTCAGGTTCAGTAGGAGATTCTGTTTTTCCACAAAGCCTTTGAACAAGACAGCATTCAAAGACACAATTTTCAGACCATATCTTCCAGGGAATGCACTTAATGGCTATTTTCTGTAATATTTTATATAAAAGAGAATTTTCCAGAAAGCAAAATGGTATGCTGATGTATGTGTAGGTAATACAGTGTTCTCTGAATACAATTTGAACTTGAGTCACAAAACACTTATCTTAATTAATTGCTGTTAAAATCTGCACATATGGACAGATACAGAATTCCAGAAATTAATCTGATGGTTAGGTAACATGTTGCTTTTGTATCCTAAGAATTAGATTACAGATCAATAGGGGTTTGGTCAGAAGGAACAGAGTATGATACTGGCTTTATCAGAGCTGGTTTAGTATTCACTAGAATTTTGGAATATCATTTCATTTGACAAACAACCAAGGTATATACCTGAGAAAAAGACTAGTTAGTAAGTGTAGTCACCTACTAGTCTGAATAAACATGTGGAAGTTACCATTTCAAAAAAGTTATTATCGCTAAGCATACTTAATTTCATCTCATTCAACAGGAAGTTTACACTATAGTGAAAACAGCACACCAAGATCAGTACAATTGTATCTGTTTAAATCTGTGGTCAACAAAGTGACTATATAAAAATGGCACCTTCCAGGAGCTCTGATGTGTATTGAGTCATAGCTGCTTTTCATTCTTCCATTTTTCCATGTGACTAAAATAAATATTTTACCACTTTTCATTCCTGGTAATTGTGTAGAATCAACACAGCTGTGGGAGAATGAGCTAGATTCTTTTCCATTTATGTAAAATAAGCAGATATATTAACTAATCTCTCATTCTTTAATCTCTCATTCTTTAATCCTTATTACCTAGGATATGGTGTGATCAGAAAAAAAAGCAGATTTACTTTTAGAACACAGGTTAGAATTTCAGGACCAGCTGCACTGAAGCCTCTCAAAAGAAGAAATGCAATATAGAAAACCTAAGAGATAATGAAAACCACAATCTTCATTTTGCTATAGTTACAGCCAATTAAAAGCCACATTTTAAGCATTTTTCCACATACAGTCTGTTGGAAAAAATTACTAGTATTGGACACCTTGAGTGCTTGATTAATGGACTAATCTCAAATACGTTTTTGATTAAATACATCTGCAATATTTCATGTATTCTTACAAATCTTGGAAAAAATGACCCAAGAAGAATGGAGTTAAGATTTCATTTTTCTAATCTTTTCAAATTTCACTTTCTACTTGAGGAAAGTCAGATCACTTACTGAAATATCCCAGATAATTTCAGAACATTCTGGAGAAAAGATGTTGACATTATGAGGACTTGACTATAAAAAATATTTAAAATAATATTATCTACAAAAAGGAATGAACCAGTATTTTCACAGTCTATTCAAGAAACACAACAAATGCCAGATGTAGTGTAAAAAAAAGGCTGAGAATAATATCTATTAGTTGTCTACAAGATGAGAGTTGGTAGAAAAGGGTATTTGATTTAAAAGGCAGGAATATCTTGAGTATTGATTAAGAATGCAAACAAGGAAACTAGGTACAATTCCTTTCTGGAACCGATGACTAGTTATTTAGCTTTACACATCTTTGTTTTGCATTTCAGGAAAAGCTGACCAAAAGATGAGTGCTAATAGACATTGTGCTGTGAAATGATCTAGCACCTGAATATCTAAGCAGAGCTGCTGGACTATATACCATTAAATTACACCTGTGCAAATGAACACCCAGCTGACAGTGCTGTTCACACAGAATGGCCTGGAAACAAACACTTTGCAAATGACATGCAAGATTTACAGTGAGACAGGTAGAGACTGAAAGAAACAGGACCTAAAGCTGTTTCTATCCTGAATAGCATGCATGAAACTGTGTCATATAAATAGGTTGAGACAGGATGGCTGGAAAATCACGGCTTCAGTAATGATATCCCTTTCTTCATTATACTATATGCTGATAGTTTGGTTTCTGTTCCCAGGCTAGCTACTCTTTCCCATAATATAACAGACAAACTTCCTTGTATGCAACGGTCTCCACAGGGATACTAGTACTTATGCATCTATGAAGCTCTCATACCTTCTGATGAAAAATGGTGTACGTGCTAGGTATTGCATCTATGAATTGAATTACAGTGAATAAACCCAGACATTGGCCAGGAGAGTTGGTTATTAGCTGTCAGACCACTCCTACTTGCCTGCTTTGTGTTATGGTATGTACAAGGTAGTCTTGAGTGTGTGTGCTCGTGAATATATATGTGAAAGGGACAGAAAGAGAAAGGCAGAGTGACTACGTACATAATAGATCTCAATGAAAACAAAAGCTAAATCAATCTAGGTTGCCAAGAGACCTAATATTCTATTTAGACCAAAATAATGCCAAAGGAAATAAGAGAGGTCAAGCAGCAGCAGCAAAAAATTCATCATCAGTCAGGGTATGAAGATCAAAAATAAACTCTTAACAACATTGTTGCACAGTACAGAGGACACAGTCCAGACTGAGAGGAAGCCAAGAGACCTTCTTTGAAAGATACTGCCTCATTTGCAATGTGTTACAGCTCCTAAACTAAAAAACAAAACAAAACAAAACAAAACAAAACAAAAAAAACAAACAACAAAACAAAAAAAAAGAAAAAAGAATGACAATTGAATATTAGATGGCAATATCCTGGATCTTCTATTGGTAACAGATTTTTTTTTCTTGAAAACCGGACTGATAATTGTTTTACTTTGTGGCTTTATTTAAAAGTTCTCCACCATCAAAGAAAGATTAACAATGTGAGAACCCAGAAGGATTAGAGATTCAAGAAAAACTGTAACTGTTTAGACCAAGGATTTGGCAAAACATAATAGTGCCCTGAGGTGTTGGAGCACAAAATGCCAAAAGTATTTGTAGCTTGAGAATTTTGACAGGCTTAAGATTTGGAATTACAGAATTGTTAGTGTTGGCAGCTTCGTTAGAGGCAGCTGACTCACAATGATCTTAATTTTGTACTCAAAGTGGGATGTGAACAGTTCACAAAGTTCTGTTGATGGAGGAAGAGCCAGATTAGTCAGCTTCCCTGCAATAAAAAGTTACAAGAGAGTAGGGCAGTCTGCCCGTTCAGCAATTAAGTTGGAATAATAAGCAGATCTGGCTTGTTTCATCTCTGTACACATTTATATGGTCCAAACTTCTAAGTGCACATGCAGTCAAGAAGTCCTCAAACACCATTTAACTTGCAACTCAGAACATCACTTCTGAGTACATTTGCCAAAAAGAAGTCTACAGAAGTGGTATGCCCCTTAGGACATTACGAGGGTGGTTCAGCTATTATATATTTAGGTGAAAATCTACAACTTCCTGAAGCAATCAGTTGTATAACAGGAAGCTGCTTCCATGTAGCAGACAACTCTGTTCAATTAAAAATGAATAGCAAGGTAAGGTATCACAAAGCTTATTTAAGTTTTACTCATACTTTATTCCATTAAGATTTAGTAGTAGTAGCAGTAGTAGTGGTAGTAGTAGTATATGGTCAAGAATAAATGGTAGGAACAAGTAAGAAGAAACAGTGGCAATTATCACCTCCTTCACATTTTTAATCTACAAAGCCTTTTATCAATATCACTAACATAGTAGGTGGCTGTCCTCCAGGTGAAGAAGCCACATCAGTGAAAAAAATAGGTCTTGATCCTACATAGAGTCAGTTTGGCTTTAGAATTCATATATAAAAATACATTCTTTGAAGTTTATGGAACAAATGTTATGTGAAAAACTAAACATATGTACAGTATTTGGTGGTTTTTTTTTATTTGTCCCAGGATACAAACATAATGGTTACAAAACAGAATTAGGACACTGGAATCTCCCATGCCCACTGCCTCTGCCTTTCACAGCAAAGCTCAAATAGAGATTGCACTGTCACATTTCATTCCCAGCAGCTGAAGAACAGATGACTTTATAAAGCACTGTCCACACCTCTGGCACTTCAGAGGTGACAACCTATGTCAGAACAGCTTTATTTATATTGTTTTCCTTTAAGGGGGCTGTCTCAGAAGTTGCTTAACTGATGTTAGCAGGGTGTTAAACTTTAAAGATAAAATGGATGAGAATTACGAAGTACAATGGAAAAATCTAAGATGCTGTAAGTGTATCTCAAATGAGCTCAAAAACAAGGGGGTGGTGTGTGTGAACATCAAAAATTTAACGTGCCCTACAGCAGATATGGAGAAAAGTTTCCTGCACCATACGGGAAGCAGGCAAGAAACATAAGCAGGAAAAAAGTTAGTGCAATGCCTTAAAATGATACCATTGCTGATAGTGGGACTGAGACAGACGGACAACACAGAAAAATGGATTTACTTTACTCCATGGCTGCATGTTCTATGATGTATCTGTCTCATCAGCTTGTGATCTCAGCTGATCTTTCAGGAAATCCCACAAAGACAGGCAATTTGATTTTAACTACAGAAAGTCTTGGAGGCATGTTCTGGAGAGAAATTCTGTGCTGTCAGAGGATACTATATAACCTGTAACTTTAACATTCACAGTGATTTTGATTCTGTGCTTCCGCTATAGCCCTATTTCTATTATGCTATTGAAATAACCAGGAAGCTTAAACCTGGAAAACAAATTCAAACAGTGATCCATACACCATCATAAGACATATAAAAAATTGTTCCAGTGCCGTAACCATGCCTCTCCATCACAAGAGGCACAAGTCTGTGAGGCAAGATCCAAGAGTCCTAGATATTCTTCAAATATCCCTGCTTGATGTATGAAGTATGTGGTGCGTACAGGCAATAAAAATTCACAATGAACTAGTGACAGTCATCTGGAGAGGATGGAGCACAAAGACCACAGCTTCATCTAAAAGCCTGAGAAAAACTGGGCAGTCGTATTATCCAATTGCAACTGGTAGTAGCCACACTAATGCAGCATTCAGACTTTATTTTACCAATTTCATAGTGGAAAGTCAATCAGTGGAAAGTGGTGCAGAAATGAATCTTATTTCCTCTGCCTGTGCCCTTAAATTTGATGAATAGAGCCTTTGGTAAGGCTACTGAAAGTCCTACTCGTGGCAGCTAGATCACAGAGTACAATGTTGTTCTTGGAGCTAACTCTGAGAACGGAACATTTAAGATTTTGGGGTTTAACTACATATTGCAAAACCTTTCCTAAATTGCCTACACATTCATATAGGCTTTGCCTTGTTTCTCTTACGCTTTTTCCATATTAATTACTAGCAGAGAATTCCTCAGTTGCTTCTGCATGATGAAGAGGATAACATGTTGCTGTTTGTTCTATTCTAGGAAACTGAGCCATTTGCTTCACCCTCAATGGCTTCAGTGTTTATTTTTGTAAGATTAAAGACAGAGTGCATATGGCAGTAATTCTGGTATTTCTTCTTGTGGATGAATCATACAGAACAGTCGGACACACTGGGAAATCATATTACTGTGCATTTTATAATCAGAAAGGTTGTAAGTAGTAAGTGGTAGAAGTTCAAACTTCTAGTAAAAACAGGAAGTTAATAAAATCATGGAACATTTGAAGTTGGAAGAGACAGCTGGAGGTCATTTGGTCCAACCCTCTGCTCAAGCAGGGACACCTAGCCACTTGCCAGTTTCCCAGGACTATGACCAGGTGGCTTTTGAATATCTCATAGGAGGGAGACTCCATCAGCTCTCTGGGCAAACTTTGCCAGTGCTCGGCCACTCTCACAGTAACAACATATTTCCTGATTTTCAGAGGGAATCTCCTGTGTTTCAGTTTGTGCCCATTGCCTCTGGTCTTGTCATGGGGCACCACTGAAAAGAGCCTGGCTTCATGCTATTTGGACTCTCTCTTCAGGTATTTATATATGTTGGTGAGATCCTCCTGAGCTTTCTTATCTCCAGGATGAACAGTTGAGCTCTTTCAGACATTTTTTCATAGGAGAGTTGTTCCAGTCCCTTCATCATCTTTACAGCCCTTTGCTGGACTCTTTCAAGTATGTCCATGTCTCTTGTACAGGGGAGTCATGAACTGAGGTCCAATCATCCAGTCCAGCAGTACAATGGCATTAAATAAAAACTTTAAAAATTAGAATTATACCAAAATGCAGCTGGTTTTCCTGATGCAGTATGTTAATTAACAATAGAAATTAATAATGTAACTTTCAGTGATGCTGCAGGGGAGAGTTCTGAGGAAAAAAGTAGAGCAGCAAGAAAGCTGTTGGCAAGAATTGTGCATGTGTGAGCACAGCTGCATGCTTTAACTCAGCTACCTGAATGTTTTGATCAAAACAAAACCAACAGCATAATTTACCACCTAGATAACTCTTAACCTTTTTGTCTCAGTTCTCAATTGTGTGAGGAAGAGGAATTCACCCCAATTCCATTCAAAAACCCCACTGCAGTCAGTCTCATTCTGTAGGCCTAACAAGACACTAGAAGTGATACAGAAGGAGACAAAAGGAAGCTAGAAACAGCATAGGAGTGCAACATGGGCAAGTCGTCACCAGAATCTACAATAAATCCTGAGAGGAACTGTGTTGTTGAATTAGTCAACTGTCTTTGCAATGCTTTGGAAAGAAAAATACAAAAGCATTTACATATCTGTTGAACAGAAAGGTACTGCAAGTTCCAAGAGACTACGAGATCCTAGAATTGAGTCTGTCCTAGATAGCTACCTGCTATTTTTTGGGGTGCCTCTACATGTTCTGTTTAACCTTACATATCATCAAGAATTTCTTGCTATCTCACTCTTCTACTCTCTGTCTTTCCTTCAGCAAAGCAAACCTGGATCTATTACGAGGCTTAAGTGTGAGCTGTTCTGGTTCACTGATCCACCAGATAACTGGTGTACAAAAAAGAAAGGTATGTTCTCTATCAGATCAGCAGGTTAAGCTGACTTACTGCAGAGCTGTATGATTATTTCATATGACATAAACAACTGGATAGAGTTTGCCACTTGTGATGCATAGGAAAACAGAAGAAAGAATGCAATCACATCTTACTGGCAACGGCCCACAATTAAGTCAGATCAGGTGCAACATAAAAGGGAATCCTCACAGTGCAATAAAGAAAGTTTCTGAATCTGGCTTGTGCTGTTGCACCCATAAGGACTCCCATCAGTTTGGGTTTTCTGTACCACATTGTAGATCATGCCTCTCCACAGTCAGACTTCTTGCTGATAGTAGCATCTCATGGGCTGTGTGCTAGGCAGTGGACCATCTTACACACATACCAGTTCCCCTTTACAATGACTAGGGAAAAGGCCTTGAAGAAAACCAGACTGTAGACTATGAAACAATGAGGAATTACATCTAGCTTCTAGAGAAAGATGATAGTCTTCTCATCAATGTTATTAATTGCCTAATCCTCAGTAACACAGTAACATGATGGGGCCTAATGTAAAAGGGGGGGCTAGTATTATCATTAATGAGTGAGTACTCAGACTTGTTACTTTTTTCCTCTCCAGTTCTATCTACTGCATCGATCTTCTGTTGAAAAGTATCCTGAGTAAAACAGTAAACACAAAAGGTATTGATCCAGTGCCCCTGCCCCTTAAATTTAATAGGAAATGCTCCTTTGATAATCCTTGGATGTAATGCTATAATGACAGCCTCATAACTGTAGATATGTCAAAGTTACTTGTGGCACTGATGAAACCATGAAAATTTTGGGGATTTCTCATCTTGCCAAATAATCATGTTTCTTGGACCCTAGACATTACATTCAGGAAGGGAAAAAGGCGTCATGAAAAGCTGCTGAACTCCAAAAACAGCTCCCTGTCTACAGTATTCATCTGTTAGGCTACTATTCTGCCATGCTGAGAGATGTTGAATGCCTGGAAAAATTCATTGAAAACATACTTTCTATTAAATTTTCTTGTTTTGCTGACTTTACTGCTAAGTAGATACAGAAAGGCAACATTTGCAGGTGACACAAGCACAGGTTTAGGGAAGGACGACTGCTTTCTACCTCATTCAACACACTCAGACAATTCATGACTTTGCAGATGATCTTGTTGGAAAAATAGATGCAAAGCTGGATAGGAGCTCAGTGACTGAGGGGCTCCTAACTGCCTCAGCCAGCCAGCTTCAACTGAAGCAGCTGAGACTTGCTCACGGTCTCAGCAAATTCACTGTTTGCTTTACCAAGTCCTTGTAGAGCAGGGAGAGACAAAAGTTTGCAGGCAAGCTAGATGTTAAATACTGATGTTACGTGGTTGTCCAATTTCAGACAGGATGCCAAGGCTTCACAGACTGACACAGAGGTCTGTAAACTGCTGGAAACAGTATCTCAAACAGGTAGTCAAAGAATCATTTCACAGCACAATTTTGACTTTGCTTTGACTCAGGATAAGCTAGTTGCACTTGATTTCTCGTCAGCATCCTGATATCTTAATAGCAGAGGCAATAGCACCCACTGTTGTTGTAGTACTGCTGCAAGCTGCTCCAGTGAGGACTAGTCACTTACTCTCCCAACAGTAACTTTTGAAAAATACAGATGGGGCCTGCAACTGAGCCACTGATCTCTGTGTAGCAATGAGGTAGTGATTTAGTTCACCTGCCTGCCACTGTACAGGCAGATGAGCTGAACTTTTTGTGAATCTCTGAAAACGACAGTAGGAAGGAAAAAGACAAGAAGGAAAGGAGACCTGAAGCCTTAACTTTATATTTATCCCGGCTTTCCACAGTATGATCTTGTGCCTGTCTTAGCTGTCCCTCACAGATGACCTGCTCCTGTCCCAGCTTTCAAAGAGGAGTTCTTTCTAATGAATTGATCTGAAAGCCATGGTCATCTTATTTTCCTCTAGAAATCAGGATTGGGACACTGACAGTTTTTCTCATTCAGGTCGTGGCTGAAATATGACTTGTGACAGTATCTGTACTCATGCTGAGCTATTCTAGGTCTAAAGGAAGGAGTATGAATCACACCCCTATCTTTGACTTGGTAAGAAGTTCAGACAAAACTATGGATAAGCTTAATTTAATCAGATCATAGCTGTGAAATGTCTTTCTACCACTCATACCTTCTGGCAGAAAAGACCACATGTGGATGCTCTTAGTCTCACTAGAAAAACATCCTGAGCCAAGTTGATCCTTACAGGCTGCCAAATGTACAAATCCTACTCTACCAAATGTAAAAGTCCTACTCTGACAGAAAATGCAATTAATGGTGAAGCATCACAGACAGAAGACAGAGAAGAGAAGGTCAGCCAACAAGGACACCCCTGCTGGAAGGATTCACCAACGCACCATTCATGTGGTCCTGAGTATCCTGCTTTGACAGAGGCAAACACCACTTTGTAAGAACTGAGTTTACACCAATGCTAGAGAGGCAGAGAAAAGGATTCAAGTTCTAATTTACATTTCAAACATTCATTTTGCTTTTCTAAATGGTTTGAATCTAATTTCCTAATGACATTATAATTTATGAACCATGTCATTAAAAGACAACACTTCAGCTGTGGATGACATTGTTTATCCTCTAGGGGAACATTTGCTGCATTAGATGTAATAGACACAGCCAATGTGTTTATGAAATGAGCACCAATTTTGTCTTTGCGTTCAAGCAGATTTACTGGTTAAAATTTACAGATTGGTGTCCTAAGTGTGAAAACAGTAGTTTGCACATCACATGATAGTCTGCTTTTATAGCAATATATGAGCACAACAGTTGTGAATAAATTCCGGATTTACAACGCTACCGAGGTCTTCTACAAAGGGATACATATAAAGCTGTCACTTCCTTGGCTATGCTGTCTGAAGTTAGAGAATTCTGACACAGAACATTGCTAAATCTAAGAAAGTGCTGGCTTTTCTGTCAACTGGGAGAGAGACAGGGCATAGCCCCAGAAAGGAAAAAGCTTTCCTGGAACTGAATTTTAAGTATTCACTGTAATCCCTTGCCTTCAGCAGCAGTCACAACTGGCAATCTTAGGGGTGACTTTTTTCTCACTTGTCAAGTTGATGGAAGGAAAGATATGAAGGAAGAGATCTGTAAAAAGTGAGTTCCTTAGAAGCCTGCAGTGCCAATGAAATCGTAAGAATGCTAATGTTTAAAGAAGCCTGAACATTTTGGAACAGAGCAGTACATGGACTTTATCAATCTGATGTTTTAATGAGGAGAAAAATGCCACCAGTAGTTTGCCAAGCCAAAATTTCTCTATTTCTAAGAATACCATTGACATATCGCTAGATACAATCAGAGAAACATCTGCTCTGTTTCTACTCTGCCGCTGCTTCTGCTACAACCAAGGCCATATATTAAGGTATGTAAAAACGGACATAAAAATAAATCAGCTTCCAGGTAGCATTTGTGGGATTTGGTTTAAATCCACAGAAGTCTATTTTGAACTGAAAAATCATAGTCAATGCAAGGCTTTTGGGTTTCTAATGAGGATTATCTAGATTTTAATGGATTAAATAATATAAATAGGATTTTGTAATCTGTTTCACCGTCCAAATCATTAGTTTGTCAACCAAAAGTCTGTGAGATGTGCCATCCAAAAACATTATGTAATTAAGGTATGCTTCCAGACATAGAGAAAATATGGCATCCAGCAAAGTATAAGAAATCTGAAGACTGAAGAAATAACAGAAGTTACAATGGTGTTAAAATTACACTAAACATTTCAGCATATAAAACAGAATGTGAAGTTGTATTTCTGAAAGCATTTCCAAGTAAAATGATATTAACACATCTGATCCTTGAGCTAATTATCCCAGATTCCTTTGCTCTTAGTCACAAATTTGAGTTCTTTTAATAGAATCATAGAATGGTTTGGGTTGGAAGGGACCATTAAAGGTCATCTAGTCCAACCTCCTGCCATGAGCAGGCACATCTTCAACTAGATCAGGTTTCTCAGAGGCCTGCTCTGTTTATTCAGACTGATTTAAATTTCCCAGACTTTCCACTTTTTTCAACATGTTAATAGTTCTTCTTATCAATGGGTGATAAAACCAAAAACCAGTTAAACATTTAATATCAGTGTGCTAAAAACAAATTCCTACAGTTAATGCTTAGCAGTCTTGCTTCACAGGAAATATGGAGAACACAAATGGCAAGTAGAAAACATGTTATCAACATCAGTTTCTAATGAATTAAATATCAAGAAGTGACAGCAGTATGAGCAAATTGTAATTCCAGGAAACTGCATTTCCATGCATTATGTATATTCTATGTATTTTGTAAGAACCTCATGTTTTAAAATGCTTTGTGTAGTCTTCAGGGCTTAGGGAGGTTGCTGACACTTAAAAATCTTTAAAACACTACTTTTTTTCCACTAGCTTAACCTTCTGAGGTCTAAAAATGATACTGAAAAATTCTCGAATGGCTGAGAGCTCTACCAAAAGTGTTTAAAATCCCCAGCTTTTAACATCAGCCCTCTTAGTACCTCTTTTGATAATGGGAATTCAATGCTGAGATCCTTCAGACAGCTCTGGATATCTGACTTGGAAATCTAAAGGTGTATTGGGTCTGGCTGAGATGGAGCTAATTTTCCCCATGGCAGCCCTCTTAGTGCTATGCTTTGTACTGGTAGCTGGAAAGGTGTTGGTAACACATCAGTGCTGTGGCTACCGCTGAGCGGTGCTCCCACAAGATCAAGGCTCTGTCCAACATTCCCCTACTCACTCTCAAAGGCCAATGGGCTGGAGGTGGGGAAGATCTTGGGAGGGAACATAGCCTAGACAGTTGACTCATATTCCGTACCATATGACATCTACTTAGTAATACAACTAAGAGAAAGGAGAAGGAGCAGGGGCATTAGTTATTAGGGCTTTTGTCTTCCAGAGCAACCACTACATATACCAAAACCCTGCTTCCTGGGAAGTGGCTAGACATCACCTGCTGATGGGAAGTAACGAAAAATTATCTTATTTTCCTTAGCTTCTTTTGTGTGGATTTGGCTTTTACTTTATTAAACTCTCTTTAACATGACCCATGAGTTTTTTCTCCATCTTATTTTCTCCCCCCTGCCCTGCTGAGGAGGGGAGCAATAGAGCCACTTGGTGGTCACCTGGCATCCAGCCAACACCAACCCACCACAAAAGGGTCCCACTGCCATGAGTGCAGCTCTTCAAAACTGAGAATAAGAATCATGTCCAAATTACCTAGAATTGCTTTCTCAAAAATAACACAGTCACATTACCATTCAGTACCAGCGCTGTAAAAAACCCTATGATGAAATGTAAGGGTGACTGCTGTAACAAGTTACTGGGCACAAAATGTAAAACTTACAAATCACTCTAGAGTGGGATTTTTATAAAATAAGTAACTTAGAATAGGGAGAATCAACTTAGAATAGATAACAGGGAAAGAAGAATAGCTTCAATGGCATCCACTTTAATGTTGCAAAACGCACATAGAGTCATAGTATCATGCTAGTCAGGACACTGCTTTTTCTCAAGTGAGAGAAACCATCATACTTTCCTAGATACTGTGATAGGGATTCTTAACGAGGATCACTGTACAGGAGTTTACCTATGACCGACTGTAACACTGTTCAAACAAAAGATAATAAGGAAAAATACCAACTACACATACTTGCTGTGTTGAGTTTGTGCCTGGAAGGGGGTTGGTAGCAGGAGAGGCAGCTACTGGCATGGCTCCTGAAGCTTTGAGAAGCTCCCCTAGTTCAAAGTCAGAGCTGCCTCTGGCCAAGGCTGAGCCAATTATCACCTTTGTGGTAACGTATTCAAAAGGGGAACACTTGTTGAGTTAGTTCCTTTCTTTTGGGAGCTCTTCTGTTTTGGAGAGGAGTGGGGCATGACAGAAACAACCATATGGNGAGGGATGCCATGTTGCAGCAGGGGAGGACTGTGAGTTTCCCCTCTGAGGAGGAGGGAAGGGTGGAAACAATATGGAATGGACTGGGACTGACCATAACCCCAGTTCTCTGCCCCACTAGAGAGGTAGTAGACCTGGGCCTGGGAAGAAGGGAGGAGTGGGATGAAGGTGTATTCAAAATCCGGTTTTATTTATCACTGTCCTGCTCTGATTCAATTGGTGAATTGGTGTTGGTTTTGTTTAAATGAAATTGATGGTTTTTTTCCCCAAGTTGAGCCTGTCTTCTGCCCATGACCATAACTGGCAAGTGAGCCCTCCCTGTCTTTTGTCTCGAGCCTTGAGCCTTTTGTTGTTTTTTCTCCTCCCTGTCCCACCAGAGGTGGGTAGGAGTGAGAAAGTGGCCTTGAGGTGCTTTGTTGCCAGCTGGGTGGACTTAAACTACAACACCTGCCTACAGCTGAGCACTTGCTGCTCATCTCATAAGCAGCACCAGCAGCCTTTCCTAGAGCATTATGTAATCCTGTCAGAGTTCCTTTACACACTAAGCACACGTAATGCACAAAAAATTATAGAAAATTATTTCACATAGACAAAGGATCATGGTATGTAGTTCTCAAAAATTTTATCTCTGATTGGCAACATCTCCAGGAAGAGTATTACAGCTCTTATAAAATATTTTCTTTATTTCAGCATATATTTTCACAATGAGTTGGAATATGCAACAAATAGGGTGGTACCCAAGTCAAGTGTATGCAGGCAACTGCATATGAAGTATGAAATCTCTTTTGAAGTTAAAAGGAAATATACTGGTTAAGAGCTGGCCCCAAATCTCTGTAGGAAGCTTAAGATACCTTTCTTACATTGTGTATTCTGTAAGGTAGTAAATGAATTCATCTTTTCAGTAACGCTGCATCTTACTGATTAGAAACGTACTAGATGGATGGGGTCCTTGATCAGATACTACTTTTAGCATGGTAATAACAACACTGAACTTCAGGGACACTGAAATTACACATATCTGTATCTTCTCTGTATCTTCTAAGCCATATTCCCTGTACTAATGAAGCTAACTTTGTACTTCTGTCAGCACAGCAGGCTCCAGAGTGAGTTGAAGAGACAAATATAACTTATCCTCACCTTTCACTTGTCTTGAAACAAACGAATAACATATTTTAGTCCTTTTAAAACTATCCTTGAAGCAGCCTTCTCTCTGGTTCCAGGTACTCAGGTCTTTTCTAAAATTATCACTTTTCATATAAAAGCTCTGACCACATCTGGCCACTTTCTTTATGACTTGAAAAGGAAAAACTCTTATATTGTCATTGTCACTTTCTTCTTGAACAGCTGCAAGACCCACTTTTCCTCTTCACTACCACAGTCTTCTCTGGTATTTGGAAGGTGGGGACAAATCCCATCCACATGCCTTCTGAATGCTGAGGAAGTTAGTCATCTTCCAAGTGTTACTTCTGCGTTGCTATTTATTTCCTAAACAATTAATGAGCTTTCTCTGTTTCACCCTTCATATTTCCTTCTTCCCCTACCTTCCCCTTGCTCAAAAACCTCCCAAAAACTGTATTAGTAATAGTGAAAAATCCCACATGAAAAGAGCAAAGCTGGATCAGTTCTTCACCATAGGCATGTGACAGGATGTTGGTTCACAACTTTTTCAACTTTCCATTTGCACTTTTATGGAAGGAAGTCTCTCCTCTTTTCTCTCAGGAGCCTAGAGCCACAGGCTGTATATCCTGGTTTGCACCTCTTGGCATTATCAGGCTAGAAGTTTCCTTTACTGGAACTTGAAGCTATTGACAAAGTCACACTCCTCAAACACCTACATACTTGTCTTTAGGTGTGAGTAGTTTCATGGAAAAGAGACCACAGGCATAGTTAGGGGATGTGCAAAAGTGTTTAGAGAGCTAGAATCTTTATTGTAAATAATAATCAGAAAAAGAAAAAAACCACATAATTTTAAGATGCTGTGAAGTTTAGCTTTTTTGCCTTGAAAACAAAGAAATCTGTACAAAAATCTGAAGAAATACTTCCGTCAGCTAGGCTTTACTGCTCATTTTTTTCCTTTCCCCTAAGGAATCTTATGCAACAGCACACGTTATGAAAAACAGAATTCAAATGAATGACTATGTGCTAAATGCTCACTGCAGTGAGATGTGCAATTACAGATAGCTCTGATATCCTGTAAACAAATGTGCTCAAAGCAAAAATGGTTCTGGCTCCAGCTGCACTATTTTGAAAACACGTTGCTGGTATCACCTACGTAAATGCTTTGACCATTAGAGTGGAAAGGGTGACACTTCAAATTGTGTTTGGATACAAAATTTAAAAAGCTTAAAAACTATTCACCAAAAGGAAGACACTTATCCGGAGCATAGGGGACATTTATTTTGCATAAGTGCACCAGATGACAGGAGAAGTCTGAGCCATTTTACAAGTGATTTACCAGAAGAGACAGCACATAGGATACACTCCATCTTTCTGAAGTCACATAAGGGAAAAGACAAAAGAAACTCCCCATAAACCTCTTTCTTCATTATTCATTAAGGCCGTATATAGTGACTTACAATTTGTGGACTTTGCATTGGATTTATTTAAAGGTGGTATCTTAGAATTATATGCAGTCACGATGTCTCTGATATTTGATTTTTTTTAACCATTTTCCAATTCAGACAGTGTATAAGATGAGGCGGTGTCATTTCTTAGTCTTTAGGGGATTAAAGTTTGGATTCAAACATGTGACTTTACTCTGCTAGTAATATGATGGCATTGTGAAACAATATGGACAAAGATCGAGCTTGAGAAAGAAGACACATTTTCAGTGATTCAGGTTTGAGAATCTAAAACCCATTTCAAAGTGAGGAAATAAAAATAAAAGCTTAGTTACAGCAGCCTTACAGAACACAGTGCTTACTCCAAGTTTTATCCTGGCAGCTGTCAAGCAGTTAACATTGATGAAACTGCCTATAGAACCATAAAGCATTATTAGTACGTATGTCATGCCCAGAATTCTTTTTACCTGTATAACATGATATACTAGAGCAATTTGGATATGAAATATTTCTATATCACTACAATAAATCACAGCTGACTAAAATGCCATAGTGCTGAAAGGAAGTGCTAGAATTACTGCCAATGCTAGTACTACTAGAAATCAAAATCTGTCAGATGCTATACACTTAATATATCTCTCTTCTGTACCCATTTTAAATTGTAAAGAACCCATAAGAAGCAATGAAACACCTCATTACATATACTATTACTTAAATTGAAGACTGTCAAACAGTAGCAAATTATTCTTTTAAAGGCTTGATTATTCAAAAGACAACAAACACCAAAATAACATGTCTGCTAGCTCTAAAATGCAAAATGTTCTGTGCACCATATTACAAACACAAGATACTTTGAACATACACATTTAATGGGCCACATAATTTTTAATGCAATAGTCTCAAGTCACTTGATCAAAACAGGAATAGAAAGCAACAAATTAATTTCTACTCACATTTAAGGATAAAGGTAGTATTTCAACTAAAAACTGCACAGCCTGGTGACGCCTGCTCTAATATTTAACCCATGTGGAAAGATTGAAGGAATTGGGGTTGTTTAGTCTACGGAAAAGAAAACTGAGGGGAGAAATGCTAACAGTCTTCAAATCAGCTACTCTGAAGAGGTGAACAAGTTGTTCATGGCTAGGGAGGATTGGACAGGAAAGAACAGTTGTCTGTTGTAGACTCTCTCCTGCTTTTGCACTTTTTTTTAATATAGAGAAATTGTCCCTGTGCAAATGCACAGTGAGTTCAGTGTAGTTCTCAGCAGATGGTAGTCCGTTTGTCTGTGTAAAGACTTTGTGAAGATCTCCAGCATCTTCAGTATAGTTATGAATAATTAAAGCAGGAAAATGAAGAGGCCATAAGAGATTTTTATATTTTATTCCTTAGCTTCATTGTAAGGATTTCTTTCTTTTCACAGTTAGTACAAAGCCTACTGTTTGTCTGGCTGTAGCGTACTTGCAGTTTGATAGTCATGAAATCAAATTCCTACAAAAAAAAGAACATGCACTTCTTTCAGCATCAGGAAGAGATTTTCTGTGTAAAATTGAGTTTTCATTGAACATATTAAGTTTCTGCCTCTTTTCAAGATTTCCTCTTTAAACATTGTTTTATCTTCTTCCAAAAATTATTTAGCAGCATCACTAATATGCATAAACTTTCCAAGATAATGTAAACCAGATCCTGTCTCATCTCACAGTTTTAAAATCTCTTCAGTACTATTAACCACTCCTTTCATTCTTCCTGGCTCATACTGCCATCTCATATGTGGATGAATGGTATTTACACTTCAATAAACACGGAAATCATCTTTGGAAACACCAACATTTTCACTCTCTCTCATCACAAGAGTACTGGGGAGTACTGTGGACAGCACTGTTCACCATACCTACACTGAATAGCCGCTTCTGCATTAGGGAGTATTACATTTAGCCAGAGTATCTTTTCCTGTCTTCCCAGCTCATTGCTTGTTTGTCTGCACCTCATGATCAAAACCAGTGTACTATTCTGACTGAATTGCTCTGAGAAAAGAGTCTTATCAGCCACTGTCTTCCTTCAGATTCAAAACTTAGAGTTAGTTATGGCTCCACCTTTTCCCACATTTCTGTCAACATTCGCCTTGTGATTTGCATGCATCTGGAGTACCAGAAATACCCTGTCCCACACAGGTCTCTCCCCACTCACCCCAAACCTACAAATATTACCTTCAGAGTGCTGAAAAATTTTAATGTGCCCTTGTATATGCTCCAAGAAGAACTTTTTCCATTTTCATAATATCCCTCTGAACATTCCACAGTCTGTAATATTTCTTCTCTTATGTAAGCGTAATGACTACAACTTCAGAGTAGATAAATACTGAATAGGTAGCTGTAATTAAGACAGATTGTAGTGATAAAGAAAGATGGAAATGGTAAGTTTTCACCTTCTGGATTTTAACTACTGAGATTTATGTGATTAGGTACATATAGGATAAAAAAGGTTGAATATTTAGTTAAAATCCCTGTTTTCTAACATATTTGTACAATAATACAGTCTTTTCAAAGTTCATACCAAACAACTGCAACAAATCAGTGTATCTTTGTATTTTATTGTATTTCTGCAGTAAATCTTAACTCCATTTTTAAGTGCTGATGCAAGGCAAGGAAGGCAGATGCATCATAATTTTAATTTCTCAGTACCTTATCAAAATGGCAGAGAAAATAATACTTTGAGTAAACTCTCATACTCACATACTCGCTGAATGTGCACTGACATATTGAAGAGTCTAGCACAAGAGACAGTAAAGTCTGAGTGTGAAATACAGCTACCACTAACAATGAAATTTAAAAAATACTTTAACCACCTATACACACGTGATCTAGTTTTGTTTCAGCACTAAGACTCAGCTACAGGGAAACTGTTCAGATCTCTTGAACCATGCACTGAAGCACCATAGCTCCCAGTGCTGACAGCCGGTCCCCACGGGTAGGGCTTTAGCAAAGCCTTCAGTTTTACAGAATGCTAGCAGATAGGTCGGGTGTCAAAGTTAAGCTTTAGATTAGTCCAGGTGTGTCTTTGACTGAGGAGCTACAACCGCAGATACTTTACATCTCTTGAGGAAAGGGGATCTGTTTGTGTCAGTCATCAATTAAGCAAGGTGATAATTAAGTGTTTCTGCTCACGTGCTATGTACTGTGGAATCAGTAACCACCACTCTCTGCTGTGCTTGGGAAATGAGTTCTCACTACAGTTACCTGATGGGAAGTCTCATTACACCCAGATGCACCACTGTAGGCAGCATGCAGGGCAAAACAGAAAACAGCAGAAAAGTGACATCCGCTGAAAAAAACTAGTCTATGACCAACCTGTAGCCAAAGGAGTGCATTAGGGTATGTTGATAGTTTGGATCAAGAGCGTATTTTCAAAGTGGATCTTTCCAACACTCCCACTTACTGGGCCTTGTTTCTCAATGCTGACAGATCTTGCCATGCACAAACTAGATTCCTGTCAGATGGAACTAAACCAGATGTGTTCCAGAAGCATGCCCAGCACTCTTCAGCTGCTAGTGGGCACTTGGTCAGGCGGACAGACCACTTGAAAAGAACAGATATAATTTGCTTATGGCTTAGATGGTTGTTCTCTTTGCTGGGTAAAAAAATGTCTGGATGGCTGAGGCCAAAGAGTGGTGGAGAATGGAGTTAAATCTAGTGGGTGGCCAGTCATAAATTGTGTTTCCCAGGGCTCAGTACTGGGGCCAGTTCTCTTTAGTATCTTTATCAATGATCTGGATGAGGGGATTGAGGGCATCCTCAGGAAGTTTGCAGACAACACCAGGCTGAGTGTGAGTGTTGATCTCCTTGAGGGTAGGAAGGCCCTACAGAGTGATCTGGATAGGGTGGATTGATGGGCTGAGGCCAATGGTATGAGCTTTAGCAAGGCCAAGTGCCAGGTCCTGCACTTGGGTCACAACAACCCCATGCAATGCTTCAGGCTTGGGGAAGTGTGGCTGGAGAGCTGCTTGGAGGAAGAGGACATGAGCGTGTTCATTGACAGGTGACTGAATATGAGCCAGCAGCGTGTCCAGATGGCCAAGAAGGCCAACAGCATCCTGACTTGTATCAGAAATAGCATGGCCAGCAGGACTAGGGGCCTGACCATCCCCATGTAGTCTGCACTGGTGAGGCAGCACCTCAAATAT
>VZZY01018592.1:917-27126 GCA_013400335.1 Eurystomus gularis | reverse complement strand
CGGCTGCAGCGCGCCGGCGGCTTCGCCCAAAAGTTTTCGCTGGCGCGGGAGGTTGGATGCCAAGTCCGGCTTCGGATGAGGTAGGGGTGAGATGTTTCTGCCCCCCGGCACCTTTCCACCTCCACTCGAGAGCACACGCCGTGTTCCCGGTGGCAGATGCCTGCGGTGTGACAGGCCCCTGGAGAGCCGCTTCCTCCGGTGCGGCCTCAGCTCCCCAAGCCACAGGCTGCGTTTTGTCTCTGAACTTCGTTGCCACCAGCGTCTACAGCTGTCTGCAGTTCCGTTGCCGTGAACTTCTAGTCCGTGAGTTTTATTGTTCTGGGCGGGTAAATCTATGCTTTGGCCTCCAAGTAATCTTCTGGCAATGCATTTCAGTCTAATCGTGAGTAAAGTACTTTGCTTCTTCAGACCTTCTGCCTGGGATTTCATTTTATGCCGTTTTCTGATTCTTAGGTTGTGGGACACAGAATTGCAGCTGCAGATTTCCCCTGTCCAAGCCCATCATAACTTTGCAGGGCTCATCAAAATTGCACAAGTTTTCTATCTTCTAGCTTTGAGTTTTATTTAACCTTTCTTTATATAGAAGGTATTCCAGATCTTTGAGCATCCATGCCGCCTTTTACATTTTCTAGGTTGGTTTTATAATTTTGCAATAGAGAAGCCAGCATTACATGCAGCAGGGTGTGAATGCACAGTACAGAAGTACAGCATGGCATAATTTATGTCCATCTCTTCTCCTTATCCATTTTTAATCACTTCTAATGTTCATTTTCCTCTGTGATCTTCACAAGGCCAGAGCCAAACATTTCATCAAACTGCTCAGGGTGACTCTAGATGTCTTTTCTGAGTGGTCACAGATAGAGGACCACTACCATATGCAGTGTTTTGCATGTATCAGGAGCTCATTTGTCGTTATATTACCTAGTCTATAGGAGTCATGAGAGCTTTCTGTTGCAGTCAACTTTTTTGTTGTTTCTTTTCCTTGAATAATTGAATGCTCCTGGCTGTTTTTTCATTTGGACAAACACCATCTTGTTTAAATTTATATATGGATATGTTCATCAGAGCCAGCCAGTATTACTAGTACACTCATTTTGGTCTGCAAATACTTACTGCAAATTGTAAATAAGATTATGTAAATATTAGGACTGACAACTTACAGTATTTATTTTCTTCAGGAGGTTTTCGTGAAGGATCTGGCCAGATGGTTTTTGAGAATTGAGACTGCCATGTTGACCAGCTCAATAGTGTCTGCATGCATACTGACTTTCCAAAGAACTTGAGGAAATACGCATCAGAGAACATGGCTTCTCTCTGCAAAAATGGCATCTACAGCTAGCAGATATTTTGGTATTTGATTTTCAGTCCAGAAACACGCACAGACACGTTATGTCGTGCATAATTAGGAAGTGCAGAGCTTTCAGAAAAATCACCAAGTGTGTAGCAAAGGTATGAGGACTGCTAACAGGAAACCAGGAACTTACCGTTTGTTCACAAAAGTAGAATAAGCCAAAGTGATGCTTTTTTGGATGCCCTAGGTCTGCTGCTTAGGCAAGCAGCTCTGCCATGAATGAGGTCTTCTGATCGTGTTAGGTTTACAGTCTGTGATGGACTTCTCTCTGTGTGCTCTGTGGAAGTATTTGATGTTACTGCTACCTGGGGTCATTGTTTGGTAACCTTGGTTGTGTTGCTTATATATGCTTAAATATTTCAGACAGTCCTTCCACTGGGATAACATTTCCAGGCAAAGTAAGGTGCGTTTAGGAAATGCAGGCAGGCAGTACCCCTTCCGTAGGTAAGCCTGGTGGCTAAAATCAGAGGTGTGTTTGTAAAAAACTTAAGAAGTTAGTGAAAGTGTACTGTTAATACTTCAGGAACTATACATATGTTATTTAGTGCCAACGAAATGAATGAGGTGTATCAAAAGGAATTTTATTTTCTTTATAGGGCTTTTATAGCGTTAGCCAAAAGTTCAACAGTCAAAACCACATGGAAGATCAAGAAACAGTAGAACTGTTTAGTAGGAGAGTGTGAAAGAGGCATTCACATTGGAGAGAGCATGGTCATTTATTATCATTACTGGACTAATTTCTTAGCATTGCAGACAAGTAATATTTGGTCGAGTGCCACAAGGAACAGCTATTACCACATCACAGGAATACACATTGCTGTTTCCTAGAAGTTGTAATAGACCTTATGTAACGTTTTCAGAACTTCAAAATGCTTCATTTCCTGACAGCTGTTCCTATTTTCAGTAATTGTTGGAACAGTTTTGCACATTCAAATATGCATTCATATATTCTGGACTATATTAAAATGCTTTATAACTCATTTGCCTGTTTGAAGTTGCTGTTTAGCAACATCTACGTTGAAGCTTTTAGGCAATCAGCTGAATAATGTAGCCTGGTTATTTCTCTGTAAGGTTTGAATTCATATTTAGGAAAGCGACTCCTTGCTTAAGCCATAGGATTTTCTTCACACTGTTTTTCAATGTAATTAAGTTTAGGTTTTCGCTGGTACTTAATCATATAGATACTAATGCCTAGAACAGTGAGGATTACGAGTGGATAGTAAACTGTTATTTGTGGGGAGTGTCAGTACTATAGGTCTTTGTTACTGGTATTACGCACCACACTGGAACAGCATCATTGTTCTTCCTAACTTTCACATTTCATCTTTTCTGTACAGCTTTAAAGACATGCATATCTGGTAAAAATCTTCTTGAATACTACCTTCAAACTTGTGATACAGCAGTTTCACTGAGCCCTTAAAAGCAGTAAGAATCAAAACATACAGTTACCAGTTCTAAAACAGTTTCCTTCATGCTCTGCTTTTGGTAGCTCTGACATGATTTTTCTTAAACAGCACCCTCAGGAATTGAAGGATACTGTTAATATAGACCATCCAGAAGCAGTTTCTTACCACCTCACACTTTCAAAAGCTTGGCCTTTTTGTTGTGCTGATGTTTGTATCACTTTTGTTCTCCTCACAAAAATGTTCAGGTGTTCTTTGACGTGAAGATTGGAGACAAAGATGTTGGCAGAATTGTAATTGGATTGTTTGGAAAAGTTGTCCCAAAGACTGTGGAGAACTTCATTGTGCTGGCAACTGGAGAAGTAGGTTTGCAGTTTTCTTCCACTGTGTATTCAAAGCTCGGATTGGGAAGTAAATATTGGTCTAATGCTGCGCTAGTTGTGAACAGTCAATCTTAATTCAGTGAAGCCTTTTCAAGACTGCCATCCTCAAGGCTGTCTGGTGTGTGTCTTCTCAGGTCCCTGGGGCTTGGTTCACAGAGTGTAGTTATGAGATGTTGGATGTCAACACCTCATTCTGTCCCTGCCATGCAGATCTAGCATACCTGCTTTGTGGCAGTGCAGCCCAGCTGCATTCACTGTCACCTCAGTTTAATTTGTTTCTTGCCAGTGTTTGTCTCTGGTGGCGGTATATTCTGTGAAATCTAGCCATTCACCACATGCATATTTCCATATGACTGTATAGACCTCCTTGTAATATTCATTTAAATAAGTTATTTCATTTTCTTAGAGAGGATATGGATACAAAGGAAGTAAATTTCATCGTGTGATCAAAGACTTCATGATTCAAGGAGGAGACTTTACAGCTGGAGATGGATCAGGAGGTAACATGCTTTGTATCTTCCACGTTCTCTTCCTTTCTTCAAATGTCTGCTGAAAAGATAGGCAAAACAGCATATGCCCTCTTTCTTCCAGTTAACATAAATGAAAAAATAAATGCCACTTGTTTTAGAGCATCTACCACTTTTCCAAGCATCTTGGAACACAAGCTGCAATAATTCAGATTTTCTGATTATAAGTATGTGTAGACCTTCCATTGTCCTCAATTTTTGCAGATAGCTGTTTTCTGTCAGAGACTTGTCCCCTTTCAAGGGGCATGGCTTTGTGTGGTGGGCTGGAGCCACGTGACCAGCTGAGCTGCTCCTACAACATCCTGTCTCCGGAAGATGGATGTCCCCGCCTTTCCCCTGCTCTGGCTTTGAACCAATGCTTGAACCAGTTCAAATCTTCCAGCAGAAAACTAGAATCATAGAATCATTTAGGTTGGAAAAGACCTCTAGGATCATCAAGTCCAACCTTCATCCAACGTCTCCCTGACCCATAGACCATGTCTCAAAATGCCACATGTACCCATTTTTTGAACACCTCCAGAGATGGTGACTCCACCACTTCCCTGGACAGCCTGTTCCAATGGCTAAACACTCTTTCACCTAAGAACTTCTTCCTAATATCCAATATAAACCTCCCCTGGCGCAACTTGAGGCAGTTAGCTCTTGTCCTGTCATTAGTTACCTGGGAGAAGAGACCAGCACCAGCCTCACTACAGCCTCCTTTCAGGTAGTTGTAGAGAGCCATGAGGTCTCCCTGCAGCCTTCTCTTCTCCAAGCTAAACAATCCCAGTTCCCTCAGGTGTTCTTCATATGATATATTCTCCAGACCCCTCACCAGCTTCTTTGCCCTTCTCTGGACCCACTCCAGCACCTCGATGTCCTTTTACTGTGGTGCCCAAAACTGGACACAGTACTCAAGGTGTGGTCTCACGAGTGCCGAGTACAGGGCCACAGTCATCTCCCTACTCCTGCTGGTCACACCATTTCTGATAGAGGCCAGGATGCCATTGGCCTTCTTGGCCGCCTGGGCACACTGCTGGCTCATCTTCAGCTGCCTGTTCACCAGCATCCCCAGGTCCTTTTCCACCAGGCAGCTTTCCAGCCACTCCTCCCCAAGCCTGTAGTGTTGCTGGGGGTTGTTGTGACCGAAGTTCAGGACCTGGCACTTGGCATTGTTAAACCTCATACAATTGGCCTCAACCCATCAATCCAGCCTGTCCAGATCTCCTCTGCAGAGCGCTCCTACCCTCGAGTAGATTGATGCTTCTGCTCAGTTTGGTGTCATCTGCAAAGTTACCAAGGGTATTCTCACTCTAGTTATCCAGGTCATTAATAAAGATATTAGAGAACTGGCCCCAGAACTGAGCCCTGGGGAACCCGCTTGTGACCAACCGCGAACGGGATTTAACTCCATTTACCACAACCCTCTGGGCTCGGCCATCCAGCCAGTGTTTAACCCAGTGAAGAGTTCACCTGTCTGTGCCATGAGCTGCCAGCTTGTTCAACAGGGTGCTGTGGGAGACAGTGTCAAATGCCTTACTGAAGTCCAGGTAGACAACATCAGCCGCCTTGCCCTCATCCACTAGGCAGGTCACCTGGTCATAGAAGGAGATCAGGTTGGTCAAACAGGACCTGCCCTTCAGGAATGCTTGCTGGCTGGGCCTGATCCCCCAATTGTCCCACCCTTGCTGTGTGAGCGCATCCACGATGAACCTCTCCATAATCTTCCCCAGTACTGAGGTCAGGCTGACAGGCCAGGGAAGATGATGGAGACGACTAATCCATGATGAAAGAATGAGAGCACAAAGAGGGAGGGCAGATAGGGAATGAGTAGGCTGTCTGCTTTGCTTGCAGCGCAGCCAGTTCTTTGGAACCTTCTGAAACGTGCTATGGGAGAGAATTTCAAAATGGCTAGAGAAATTAGAAAATGAGGGTCGTGCAGTCTCCCCTTTTTTCTTAGTAAATTTGAAACTGTAAACTTACTAATAGTGTGAGTTCTGGCTGCATGTATCACTTCTTCCTTTTGAGCCTCCAGAAGACCAGTTCAGTCTACTAAGGAGGGCAACCCCTGTGCAGCACCTCTTGTATTGCATGCCTTCTGATTTCTTTTCCTTTACATGCACATTCTTCATATCCTACAATTTGAACTGTCTGTGTACAATGTTAGTGACTTCCCTGCCGGGACAGAACGGAAAACACACATTCCTTTTCCTGGCGTTGAACAGTGGGGAAGGCTAAAACACCAAAGACACAGTTTTAGCATTAAAGATAGGCAGTGTTTGTTTGCCTGCTAATGTTGGGATGGTGTCTGGTGATGTCGGGAGCAGTGTTCCCACTATTCTAGGCACTGTACAAATAAAGACTGAGATAGAAAGCCTTCATTTTCAAAGTCATGGTGGTTTAAACATGACTGAAATGTTTTCTCTTCTGAACTATTTTAGCAACACCAAAATCCTTACATGATGATTGTACAAATCCGCACCAAGTATTTTAGACTACATTTTGTCTTCATATATTTCTAAAGATGTCTAAAGCGATTTCTTACTAAAAGTTGTGAAAGTAAAGAAAAAAATTGTCACAAAACATGACAGCCTTATTTTTAGTGGCCATAATTACACAATTTAAATTTATTGAACAGGGCAAAGGATATTAGTGGTCAGTGGTGCATGTAAGCAGGGTCTTTGAAGATACTCAGCTTGCTTGTTAAATTCAAAAGATAGAGCATCATCAGCTTTAAATATATTCTCCGTATATGTGATGGTTTATCTTATCTCTTTACACTCAAAATGCTTTTGAGTTATGGAACCACTGATGATGGATCAGTGAGGCTGCTGTGCTTAGTCAAACAATCAGTCTTCAAGTCCTGGAATTTCTGCTTTATTTTTTCCATTTTTGAGCAAAAAGGGGTTTTTCTGTTTTGATTTTCTTTTTTTTTTCAGTTTGCTTTCTTATTTTGTGTGATAGGAAGAAGCATCTATGGAGAAAGGTTTCCAGATGAGAACTTCAAGCTCAAACACTATGGAATTGGATGGGTTAGCATGGCTAATTCTGGCCCTGACACCAATGGATCCCAGTTCTTCATCAGTGTGACAAAGCCTTCCTGGTTAGATGGAAAACATGTAGTATTTGGCAAAGTCCTTGATGGAATGGTAAGATGAAAGTAATGGCAAGATTAATCTAAGAAAGTCTGGGCAAATTCTGCTGTGTTGTATCTGTGTTGGTGTAACTTACACCATTGTGATTCAGAACAATTTGAGTATTTATCTAATACTTATTTATTAATTATCTAATGTGTACATGGTAGAAAATGATAGTGAAGAACCTGGAGCTGGATGATGTAGAACTGAACTGGCAAATGGCGATGACAGAAATGGAAACTTAAATCGTGCCTTTGGCTTTCACAGCTCTTTCTTCAGACCACTAACCACTGAAATCAACAGTGACACCTTTGCAGATTACAACTGGAATACGTTCAGGTTCCCCTTTCACTAACACTGTTAGCCATGAAGTAATTGTATTTCTACAAGCTAAAATCTGATTTTATAGGATGTACTCGTTATGGATAACACTTTGACTGTTGGCTTTTAGAAGCACATGAATGTACAGTATACAAACACATATATGCAGATCTGTTTGAAAAAAAATCATCTAGTTAATTCCCTCAGACTGTATGCAGCTGCAGAGCTGATCAAAGGCCAAACAATTTCAATTTTTATGGTACTTTTAACAGATTATACTTTTAGAAGTCTAGTTTTAATTTTAAATTATTCCATTTAATCTGTGTATTGAAATAAATGGGGGAAACAGGAACTGCTACACTGACCGGTTCTGTGAGGAGCTTGAAAACCTCTTGGTTTTCAGAACACTTGGCCCCCACACCCACATTTGTACTGAATTCCCCCAGTTCTCATGAGCTACAGCAGCAGATGAAAATTTTTGAGGAGAGACTTAGACTAAGTTTTAGTTTAGTTAGATTAATGGACAGATATCTGAAGCCAGGTAGTCAGTATTCCTAACTGAATTTTGTGCTTTAAAAATACTTTAATTAGTTGCCCAGTGTGAGGCTGGTAGTTTACCGGTACCTGGCTGACTGGAGGGCGTGGTACCACACTTAAACTCTGTATGTGTGTGTGCGCGCTATACTAAAGGGGAAAGCAGCCATCAGATTTCTTGAAGCACAGTTATGCTGTATGATTAGAAAAATGAGGAATGCCTGTCCTTTATGATCTTTGGATTCACTTTCTGCTCACAGGCTACAGATAGACAGACCCTGTATGTGCTAGGTCAATCAGCTGAAAGCGTATTTTCAGTTGCCCCTTCATGCTATTTTTGCTGGGTGAAAGTTATTTTCACAGAAAGCCAAATAGCCTTTTGTGTGCCTTTGTCAACTGCGCTTGGGTTGCAGAGTGACACAACAGTTAATGTGGCAAAAAAAAAGAGCATGTGGGAACTCAGTGGGATAAGGAACTTTGTTCAGATGTTGCTTAATAAATAGCAATGCTAGAAGTACTTTGTTTACCTGCTACCAGACTTGAGCCACTGGAGTTTCCTTGTCAAAACTGATTTTTTTTTCTTTTCTCTTTTTAACAGTCTGTGGTGCACTCGATAGAACTCCAGCAGACAGATGAGCATGACCGGCCCCTTCAAGACTGTGTGATTGTGAACAGTGGCAAAATAGCTGTAAAAGAACCATTCGTAGTTGAAGTAGGTGACTGGTGAGACCAACAGTCAGAATGGAAAGTAAAACTTAAATCACTTTTCTTTAAGGACTGTTTTTAACTAACCTCAACTATCCATTGAATTTTCTCCTCAAAATATGTGAGCTTATATTTAGACAATGCTTATCACTTCCCAAATGCATAAAAGATATTCCCATGTCTAGAACAACCTGAGGGAGCTGTCACTCTGTGAAATTCAAGACATATCCCACTAAATCCCACATCTTGCAGAAAAAGTCTTTCATGAAAAGTTGTAGAAGTATTTCTATTTTTTCAAGGTTTGAAATAGAGTAATTTTGTTCTCTTTGGAAATTTTTGCAATATTTGTTTCTGCCTCTTCAGCTGACAATACTATTTTCTGTAACAGTATTAGCATTTTAAAAAATGAAGAAAAAAGTAAAAAACAGAAGTGTTTTGAATAAATAAACTTTTATTTGAAAGAAACAGTTAATGAAGAGCTTTTTTTGTTCCCCTCCTGTGGTTCTCACCTCAGTTGATTCTGCAAAATGTGCGGGGGGTGCTGCTTTCCAGGAAATGGGGTTGCAAGGTTAAAGGAAGGACGGTAAATTCTTCTAATCTTAACATGTTAGATGAAGTCCCTGCTGTCTTTCAAAAAGCCACAGTATTCAGATACAGTCCTGTAATTGAGAAAAAGCATCTCTGTCTATTGTTAAATAAGGTCATCAGTTGGAAATGGATTGAAACAGAAGACTCCTTGTTTTACAGCACAATGAATTTTATAACACCTAGATAATGGTATTTATAATAAAGCTCTAATGCTTTTTCTTGCAGTTTTGCTGCATGTCAGAAATGCAACTTTAGGTTCATTATTTTTTGTAATTCTCCTTAAATAACTCCTAAGCTGACAACTTAACTGGTAGCTTTTAAACAAAGTCAGCATAAGGTACCACTTAGAGACAGCTGTTTGTTAGGTTCTTTAATGAGTTATGTAATACTCCACGGGAAAAAGATGTGCAATTTTTTCTCTTGAGTTTCCAGTGTTGTAGAACTTGAGGTCAAAGAGCTAATGCTAAGACCTGATGAAGCATTCACCCCCCTGCACAGTAGACAGCATACCACTGATCTCTGTAGTGACTAGTTTGTTGAAGGGTGGCCTGGAGCCCATGTGAGGTATCCAGGCTTTGAGTGACACAGGGGAAGAGCGAAAACTTCAGCACAGAGCCTGTAGGTACTTACTGGCACCCCCCATTGCAAGGAAACAGGAAAACGCTGTGGCCAGGGATTTACCTGTTATTTGCAGTTACAGAGGTGCTTCTGCTGGTTCACCATTCACAGCCCTGGGGCCTCTCCTAAGGGTAAATACTGAGACTTTTCAGAAATTTGTGAAAGGATTATTGTCCTCTTTAAAACAGAGCTACAGGAGAACTTGGTGGGCAGTCTCTATATTTGCCTAGTACTAGGCAATCAGACTTCCATTTAACCCCTATTCATTTGTGACTTACTGGCTGTTCAATTACACTGATATTTTTGCCCCCCCATATCCCCATGAGATACACTTTTAGAAGCCTGGCATGGTGCTGAGAGTTTAAAATGAGCAATTAATACCCACGTATTTTCTCATGCTTTATGTAGAGGTATCTCTTACCAGTTCAGAGAAATTTTGTCTATGAGTAGAAATGCACAAAAAATACACTGAAGCAGTACATTCATTCTAGTCATTTATTTTGTAATGTCTAGTAGCACACATACAAATTTCCAGTTAAATCTGAACATATATATGTGTGTGTATATATATACACGAATCAGTTTTAGTTTCATCATTTTACTACTTAATCATATTCTTGCTTTAGCTTACCACAGAGTTGTATGCTCTGTGACTTACAAAACATTAAGATATGGAATACAGTCTGCAAGACTAAACATATGATTAGAAGTTGTAACTGAATGGAGATGCATAAATACCATGTAAAATCTTCTGGTAGACAAAATCATTTCAACTGAAGTCTAGAAAATTTCCTGAGAGACAGCTATGTATTTCAGAATGTGGAAGAATGCTTTCCAGAAAAGACTCTCCATACACCTGCACTGGCTCTTTTCCAACCTAATATTAAGGAGTAGAGTCAAAATAATTTAAGAAAAATGAACAAAATACTTTAAAGTTGCTTTCAATTTCTCCTTGCTTTAAATGTAATTTTATTTTTTTGGCAATTTCTCACACGCTGTCTTCAGTCCCAGCACTTTTGATCCATCCACTGCCAGCAATGGGTAATATGCTGAGAAAAATCCTGGTGTAAAAAGGGTTAGTGTAATTTATGATAAAAATTATAGAAATAATTAGTAAAGCTTTAAATTCTTTTCAACAGTTAGTGTAATTCAGTGTATGACTTTGAGCTTTTAGTGTTAAATACAGCATGTCAATACGTAGAAGGTATAAATAACTTCAATACTGTTGTTTCCATATCTTCTTTTTTTAAAAGCAGCAGTTGTAGTGACATTGTTTTTATCTAAAAAGTTATAGTACTGAAGTTATGCCTTTTCCTTCCGAGTGTGATTTTCACATCACAGAATATTATTCCTGTTAATTCCTTCAAACATGATGCAGAGACTTGCTTCAGCTTCTTCTAGCCACACATCACTTCTACCTGGGCAATAAATGAGGATAAAATATTCCATGTAGAATGCCTTCTATAACTACATTCGGAAAGTCATCTGAAAAAAAAAAAAAGAAAAAAACCTTGCTTTCTTACCTATGCCAGTACAATATACATGTTTTTTGTGAATCTTAACTAGGTAAGGCCTCATATAATTTGGGTTACTGTATCACTTGACTGTTATCCGTGTTAGGGATGTGCTATTAGTAATGCTGTTTCAGCACTAAAGCCGCTTTAGTGTAGCACTGGGCATAGCATGAATGCGCTGCCAGATTTGTAGCTTATTGATTTAAAGGGATGTTCTAATACTTAATGCTGCTAGGCTCCAGCTCTTTATCTGAATCTTTTCTCACAAGGAAGATGGATTACACTGGCAATTCAATTTCTAACAAAATCTCAATATACTCGAAGAAATTCCAAGATTGCTACTGGGAATACTTCAAAGCTGTTTCTCCATTATGGTTTACAGCAATGTTTAGGCTGAGAAGACTTGAGGATGCCTGTACAATCAGAGATGGTTATTTGAGGCAGGAAAATTTCAGGCTAATCAACATACAATGATGTGTTACAAAAAGTCATCCTACAATATCTGAGGGAAGACAACACACTTGTGTTCTTACCACAGATGCAGAGACTGGCACTTAATTTTCATGTTAAATTTAGCATGAAAGAATTACCTGATAGAACACAGTAATAGAGCTGTGCAGAGAAACGGCAGGATGTGCATTATTGAAGTGAAAATATTTTTCAAATGCACCAAGTCCTATGTTTCTAATGAAGGGCTTTCTTAAATCACTAGGCATTAAGAGTAAGGAATCAGAAATTTCGGATCACATCTTAGAATCTTAAAATTCTAGTACAATCTAGTACATTGGGAAATGGATTTGCTTACAAGTAGGGAGTATTTCTGATACAGAGCCTTCCCCACTAATTAAATCCTTCCTCCACCTATCAGCCTACAGGATATTAAAAAAGGGGAGATGCAACTTTTCTAAAAATCATTAGACACTTGATAAATTAGATCACCTAAGGTGGGTAGAAATTAGGTTGATTCTGATTCTTTTTCTGTAATCATTTTGGAGGTAAAAATATTGAGTAAAAAGATTTGGACTTGGTAAGAAGACATATAATCCTATTAGCTTAAAGCTGTTATCATGTAGGTGTTAATAAGGTGATTCCAGTGTATTAAATATGTTACAAACACAGATGTTTTAAAATGTTTTAACAAACTGCAACCTCCACCATAAACAATACATGCATAATTATCCCCAACTTTTTATAGTAAGTCAGCGTTATAAATTACTTGATAATATTTTGAATCCAATAATGATTCCTCAAGTCCTGCAAGCTCAGCTGTCCCAAATCACCCTGGTAGAATAATCCTATGCTGTTGTCATTAATGTTATTAAAAATACACTTGTAAAGGCAATCTGATGCTTTCCTTCTAAATTAAGTACTGCAGTTCCAGAAACCAGTTTTTACTGGTTCTTGTATAACAGACTATACATATATGGGAAAATGAGTATTGATTAAAAAGATGGTTCAACGTTACAGCATCAGATTTACTGTGAGGCTTTGATAAAGCCTTGCTTAAAAAAATCAAGCATATGAATTTAAGTTAAATGTATAAATACACTGAAGCACAGTCTTGCAGGTCTGTGATACTTATATGGCTTAAAGAATCTTCAGAACAATTTTCAAACAAGTGACAGTACATCTCCGATTCTATCCTTTAGCTTCTGGGGTTTCATTTTCAATTTGCAGCATTTTAGATTCTTTCTTAATTTTCCTTCAAAATAGTAGGTAATTTTTTTTCAGCCCCTCAAAAAGAAGAGGCCACCTTACATGAAAAGTGATGTGCTTATGCACTCAAGACTAGGTTAGATACCTGATGAAAAAATGAGTCAGAAAATCAGTGAGGTTTGTAACTGTGAATCCTACACTTGGGAAAGCTGTCTTGAAAGTCAACAGTGCTTAAAGTCTAGTCATTAGAATAATGGTAGGACTGTATTTTATAAAGACAGGTAACAGTGCAATGAGAAGGAAAAAAACTGTTTGAGTATTATATTCCAGAAACAACTACTTAATGGAAAAAACCCTCAAATACACAATTTCCTATTTTATGGGAAGATGTTAATACAGGCCTTCCTGTATCCAGGAAAGACTGACTCCACTTCTGATCCAAACAACTGTCACAGTTCACCTTCTTCAAAGAGTACGTGCAATGAATAGTTATTTGCTAATGGATACTTTTGGTCATAGTTTGAACAACCTTGGCTCCTTTTTACAAAGGAATCAGAGCCTATCAAAGTAAGAACCGATCAGAGAGAGAAAATTTTAGAAAGCTCAACTATATTTTCTCTGTGCTGCAAACTAAAAACAAAAAAGATGGATTAAAGGCAATGGCAGTTGTGTAAAAAACTTTGTTTCTTTCTAAGTAGACTTTAGTTAATAAGTAGAGCCTCTAGACTTAAACCTTGGTTTTCTTCCTCCTTTTTTAAAGTAAAACTCACACTCTAATTTTTGTTGTAATTCATTAAGTTAAAGAATAACTTGCAAATTAATTTGATGTTTTAGGGTCTTCAAATACAAAGAATATTCACCTGCCATATGACATTCTAAATATTGTTTGTCAAGGGCAAAAAATGCCTTGGCAAAAGCCTGAGAAGTCCTTTGCTTCAGATGTCATTAATGAGGCCTACTTAGTATTTAAACCGTCGCACGCTAGAAGAGACTTTTATCTTAATTCAAGTAAAGCACTACTTAAAAGAGTAGTTAAAAAAATCACTGTAAAGTTCCTAATGACTTCAAGAAAAGGAAGCTTAGTCTTACTCGTAGGACACACAGGGGAGGAAGATAAATACCATCACAGAACTGCAAAATCTTGAATAGTCTTACAGCAAAACCTTACATGTGGGCTGGAAACATTAAGCACTGTCTTCATTTTTCAGGGTAACTGTATATGAAATCTATTTTCTCTCTCAGGAATGGTATGGAGTTAAATGATGTTCACAATTTACATCCTGCTCTCAAGGAATCCAAGTTTGCAATTACGAGGAGCACTGAAGAGTAAGATTAAGACATGCAATGTGTCTCACTCTAAGTATAGGCAGCATCTGGAGCAACTTTTGGACCGAGGTAACTCTTGGGGGTGCTTCTGCATTACCGTTGTCACTTGGGTGAGGAGTGACCCTATGAAGTGACCATCTCCCTTTACGGTGCTTCAGTTCATCGATGCTGTGATTTGCACTCTAGCCTCAAATGCAGTCCACATGACCAGACTAGTGCTAAGTCAAAGCAAAAGCTAAACAACCCTGTAATGTGTGTTCTCATGTGGACCTTGGTCACAGAGGACCTCTGTACTCACTGTTTAACTCTAGGACTACAACTTTAAGTTCAGTAAGACTTCATAGGGTCAACACTGTTGGGTCACTCTACTAGCTAGAGCGGACATTGCCTGCAAGAGAGTCATTTAAGCCTCTCAAAGATACTGAGCCTAGTCTCTGTGTCTTTGAAAAACAGCTTGAAAAAACAACAGAATCACCGAATGGTTGCAGCTGGAAGACACAACTGGTGGCCATCTGGTTTAACCCTCTGCTCAAGCATGGACACCTACGGCAAGTTGCCCAGGATATTGTCCAGATGGCTTCTGAGTTATCTCCAAGGATGGAGACTCCACCACCATGCTGGACAACTTGTGCCAAGGCTCAGTCAGCCTCACAGTGACAGAGTGTTTCCTGATGTTCCTGATGTTCTTGTCCTGCCACTGGGCACTGCTAAAAAGAGCCTGGCTTTGTCTTCTTTACGCTCTCCCATCAGGTAGTTATATACATCCTGAGAAAATCTCAAGGAAGTACACTCCATTGGCTGACAAACTACAAGCAAGCATGTTTTTTCCTAAATTTACTCTTAAAAATTGTATGAGTTTCAAGGCAGATTGTACAATTCTCAAGAGCCTGATTGTTGATTTCAACACAGTATTTTATAACATCAAAGTTCCACATAAAAAAAAAATTCTTGATTTCCAGCTCTGGGAGAAAATTCTCACTTGAAAGCATATTGCATTCTAAATACAAAATTTAGTAGAAGTAACAGCTCAAACAAGTAAAATTACAAATCCAGGAGGAATACACTACTAAAAATGGCATTTTTCTTCCCTGCATACATTTAATTTAAGACAGGTTAAGTTCTCAGAGTTAATAATGCAAGTAACTTTTTATTAAAAAAAAAAAAAGGTTTTGTAACAAGCTATTTCAAGCACTCTTTTGAACCCTGTATTAAGAGAAGGCTAACATAAATGTCCTGTGAAACACATCAATTATACTTAAAGTATACATTCTCCCCACCCCCCACAAGAGCTCTAGAGGTTATAAATGATAAGAAATAGTAATAATCCAAATGGAAATACAAACATGGTCACAGACGATCGACTGGTGTTTAGGGAAAAAGCACTTAGAAAGAACTGGGCCTCTAAGTTCAAATCCTTCAGGCAAAACAACTGGAAGGGTCAACAACCAGAAAAGAAAAGCAATGTTCATCTTTTGAATTCCCAGTAGGTTTGTCTGAGAGAACAACTAGGTGAGAGAATTCCATCCTTTTGTAACTTACCCACGCCACTTAGTGTTTTCATGGTTTCTTACACAAGAACTATTGTTTTATTGGCAGGTTATTAAACTTTGGACCAGTGTCATTTGACTTGGCCTGTATTAATAATAATGTGGTTTATGCAGTGCAGGGTCAGATCAGTAAAGTGCTGTTAACAGATGACAGGTTTGATTACCATTGGCTTTAGGCAAGACATACGGATCCCTTAGGAACAGCAGCACAGGCTGGTGGGACAGTTTGCTGGAAAGGTCAAGAACAAGGATGTCAGCATCAAGGGACAGCAAACAGAACATTCTACAAACTAGCTTTGATAAAGTGAGGTTGTTGCGCCACACAGGAGCTATGCCAGTGTGTTTCTGCACACTAACGCTGCCCAAAAAGGGCAGGCTCCATCTCCTGGGAAAAAAGCTTACCTCTCCTCAGCCACACAGATTGCAGCTGGATTTAAGACCTCCTGATCCTGCTCTGCTCCCTGGTACTTGGTATAATTCAGGCTACAAGATCAGCTGCAATGAGGCTCCATGGTCTACAGGCCACCAGACTCAAAATTTCACCATGTTCTTCCAGCCCGGTTGCTGTACACCTCACCCACTGGAGAGAAGTCCTTGGAAGTCCCTCACAGGGCTGCTTCCCACCCTGGTCACAGTACAGACATCCTCCCACAGCCAGTGCCAGCCCTCTCCATTCTGCTTTGTACATGCACGTCAAGCAGTGCAACCATACAAAGCTCTATCAAATGCATAGGGGAGAGCGCAAACCTCTAAATTCTTCTGCTAAATCTTCTTGCTATGAAAAATACACTTCAATGGGTAAAAAACATTCCCAGAAATACTTCTTCTTCTGTTATGGTTTTGAAAGGAATTTCTCAATACAAGCATAATGATGCTCAGTTCACGCTACAAATGGATGGATCTAGCAAAGCTGATAAAATTAGCCATAATATTTAACAAACACACCTAATTGTCATGCTAAACCATTGCTGTTTTTGTTACTTGCAAGGAACAAATACTGTAAACACCAATTACTTCAAGCAGTTTATTC
Organism: Eurystomus gularis; assembly: GCA_013400335.1. NCBI lineage: Eukaryota > Metazoa > Chordata > Aves > Coraciiformes > Coraciidae > Eurystomus > Eurystomus gularis. The sequence goes on along the minus strand of VZZY01018592.1, from coordinate 10,507 downwards.
ATCTGGTGTCCTAAAAGAGTAGAAATCAAGCTCACCTGGATTCTTCAGATTCTGTTTCATCAAAAGACCTAAAGTAAAGGGAGAGGAAACTTTGATTACAACAAAATTGACAATAAAACATAACAAAACAAAACAAAATCCTTTAAGAACCATCAAAGGGAGCAACCATTCTCTGGTCAGTAGCTGCACAATGCAGTGTGATGAAATAAATGTGAGAGATTGTATCATTTTACAACAACCACTACTTGGAAATGACAGCATTCATTTTGTTCTTAACAGATTCACAACTCTATCTATCTATCTATCTATCTATCTACCTACCTACCTACCTATATGTCTGTCTATCTATGAAGTGATGAGGTACAGTCCCACTGAGGGTACTGGCTGATATCACTTAACTCCAAGTGAACACTACAAGTCTGTTTGCTTCTGAATCACTCTGGAGTCTGCCCTGGGCCACAGACACCTCTGAGTGTAAGAGGGCCTCAAAATCATCTCCACTTTTTTCTGCCTTCTCTCTACTGCAGATCCACACAGCCTCCCACCCAGTGCAGAAAGGGCCATGTAGCTTTCTAGGGAGCAAGTTCTGGTAAGATGCCAGACTATCAACGACTATCAACTATCAACTATGACAACTGTGTCACCTTGCATTGCAAAATCTCCCTACACAGCTTACAGCTGCAGATGGTAACAGAACTTTCAGTTATGCTGTTCAGGGTATTTCTGTAGTCATTTCATCCATCATACTAAGATTCCCTTTACAGCCTGATAAAGAACCATTCCCGGGGGATGGGCAATGGAGTTATTGGGGTAGATGTCACCAGAAAGGTGAAAGACAGCATTTTCAAACACACAGAGGGAGACAATAAAATGATCACAGAATGAACTTCTATTTTGTGCAGATGCTGTGACCATAAAACACACACAAAGGCTTTCTATGCAACCTTAGTGAGTGTTTATGAATACCTTACATTTCAGTAGATACTGCAAGATCTGTGAGAAAATTGTATTTTTCTCATATAAACTCTCCTTTGCTTTCCAAGAATATTACATTATACCTCACCTCTGTCTTTGAACAGGCTGGATTTATTTTACCACCTTTTGGGGAAATATAAACATACTTAACATGAACCTAATGCCCATTTATTTTATAGTAGTAGAGTTGGCAGCAAGACCATTTTAAGTCAATGGAATTGCATCAGCACTGAGTGGTTATGGACCTTTTGGCCTGTATGTATTTTTCAGTAAATAAGGAGGACTTACCCACAGCTTTCTGCTTTTGGCAAGGTAGGTACATGGCGAATGTTCAGGAAATCGAGAAATATTTTAGGGAGCTCTTCATTTTCTAAAATGACTGTCTGTAAAAAAAATAAAAGCACAATAGAAACCCAAGATTTTTTAATATTTTCAATATTTTATTCAAGCTACCAAAACATTTCCCACTTGCATTGCTTTTCAATTCCTCTCTATTTTTTTTTTTTTTACACCTATTTTGGAAAGCTTCATTTCGGTAAGAAAACCACAGATCTGAAAGAATCACATATAAATGCATTCATTTTACTCCATTCTTTTTCACCTGCCATCACTGGTGCCATGATAGATCCCTCTCAAGCAGAAATGTCTGATTCTGGAACTAAGTTATTGGCACACTCATTTGTGAATAAAATTCTGTTTATTTAAAACATAAAATAAAGCAGCTACAGAAGACTCCTGTCTGGCACATCATCTGGCACATGAGCTGGTGGCTCATGGTGTAGACAGGTGTACTCCTCACTGGGTTAAAAACTGGCTGGATGGCCGAGCCAGTTTACCAGAGGGTTGTGGTAAATGGGAGTTAAATCCAGTTGGCAGCCAGTCACAAGCAGGGTCCCCCAGGGCTCAGTTCTGGGGCCAGTTCTCTTTAGTATCTTTATCAATGACCTGGATGAGAGGATTGAGAGCACCCTCAGTAACTTTGCAGATGACACCAAACTGAGCAGGAATGTTGATCTGCTTGAAGGTAGGAAGGCTCTGCAGAGGAGATCTGGACAGGCTGGATTGATGGGTTGAGGCCAATTGTATGAGGTTTAACAAAGCCAAGTGCCACATCCTGCACTTGGGCCACAACAAGTCCATGCAATGCTACAGGCTTGGGGAGGAGTGGCTGGAAAGCTGCCTGGTGGAAAAGGACCTGGGGGAGCCAGCAGTGTGCCCCAGTGGCCAAGAAGGCCAATGGCATCCTGGCCTGTATCAGAAATGGTGTGACCAGCAGGAGTAGGGAGGTGATCGTGCCCCTGTACTCACACTGGTGAGGCCACAGCTTGGGTACTGTGTTCGGTTCTGGGCACCACAGTATAAGAGAGACATTGAGGTGGTGGAGCAGGTGCAGAGAAGGACAATGAAGCTGGTGAGGGGTCTGGAGAACATGTCTCATGAGGAGTGGCTGAGGAACTAGGACTGTTTAGTCTGGAGAAGAGAAGGGTGAGAGAAGACCTGATTGCTCTCTACAACTACCTGAAAGGAGGTTGTAGGGAGGTGGGTGCTGATTGCTTCTCCCAGGTAACTAATGATAAGATGAGAGGAAATGGCCTCAAGTTGCATGAGGGGGGGTTTAAGTTGGATGTTAGGAGAAATTTCTTTACTGGAAGAGTGATCAAACACTGGAACAGGCTGCCCAGGGAAGTGGTGGAGTCATCATCTCTGGAAGTGTTCAAGAAACATGTAGATGTGGCACTTCAGGACATGGTTTAATAGTTATGGTAGAGTTGGATTGATGGTTGGACTTGATGATCTTACAGGTCTTTTTCCAACCTTAATGATTCTATGGTTCTAGAAATCATTTCAGTAGAAAAAGGAAGTCTCCACTTTGTGCAATTTTATTAATGCATGCCTTGGTAAAGCTAACAAGGGAAACGCTGCTTGGTTTGACACATAAGCTTATAACATACTCCTTTTATCTACACTGTGACTCCTAATGACAAAGCTCTGAGCTGCTGGCTAGATCTGCCACATACTTCCACAGCAATGATGTGGAATGGCTGGACTCCATCCTCCTTTTTTTTTTCCATTGATGAGATGATTTAAAATTTTCAGTAAATTAATTACAAATATACTTAAAATATGTGGCAAAGAAATGAGATGCCTAGGTGTATGATCAAAATGAAAGAATGACTTTTAAAGGAAACAATAGAGCTCTGGCAGTTTCACCTGAAACATTAAGTCAGTATTTATTTACTGTTCAAACTGCCATACATTCTGATAACACACATACTTGACATACAAATGAAAGCCACAAGCTCTCCCCTAAAGAGCTTTCTTTCAGAAAGGCCTGATCTGGGGTGAACCTATGCATGAAAGAAACTTCATTGGATTTACACATAAAATGACTTGTACAAGTAAAGCTATCCATTATCCATGTTCATCTGAAGTGCTAGGGTCTGAGCAATAGGCCCTGAATTAAAGTTGTCATACGGATGAATCTCACAACCAGACAGTATGACTGAAACCAGCAGAGGATTTTTCTCTGCTGGGAAACTAGTTGATTAGCTGTGAGAATAGACCAAAGCAGATAGAGGTGCCTCCTCCTCTTTGAGTTTCTTCCCAGGCTTGGCCGACCTTGGATGGAACCCAATAAGGAGGAAAAAACAGCAGGTGTCCTGCTTTTGAAGTTATTTTTTAGGATTGCCTGTGCAACCTGAGTTGTTTATCCAACAATGTAAAAGCTGGTCCTGCTTGCAGAGAACTTGGGAAAAGCCGAGCTGCGGCTGGACGCACCACGCAGGGTTTTTCCCTGAGGCCCCCCCCAAGCTGCTCGCTGCAACCCGTATTTCCCAGCAACGGCAGGNTTTTCCTTTCATTATATCACCTGTGGTGAGTGGGTTTCTCTCTTCTAGTAGAAGAGCCAGCCATGTAGTGTCATTTCTGCGCCCCATGGGGATAGATAATAAAATCTATATCTGCTTATCCATCTGCCTCCTTGTGGTGGTGGCGTTTTTTGTGCTGGGCTGGGTAATTGGCAAAACATCATCCTGTTCATTTTCACACCCTATGTTAGAAGAAAAAACCTAGAAAAGAAACAAGACTGATGATGGGAAGAAACATTATTCTGTTTAGATTCAGGAGTTAACTTATTCCTGTGTGTGTATTCTTTTACATTACAGTGTCACTAGGGAGACACACTGGTATGCAGAGGATAAAGGATCACAAAAAAATTAAGTTGGAGGAGACACCTAGAGGTCATCTAGATTTTACAGCATGATTAATAGCAAATGGTATGGTTATTTGTGTAATAAAAACCCAGTTAGTGTAAAAATTATGTAAGATGTGCATAGACATCAAGAAAGAGACACATTTGAAAACAGATATTTAAGAACTGGCTCTTTCTTATGTTACACTTGCAAATCTGAATTCAGAGTCTACATTCCTTCAGCAGCTGAGGGCATCACCAACAAGTTTGAAAAAAAGGAATGGGAAAATGCAGCTTTTGAACTTTTGTGTTTAGATTTTAATGGATATAGCAAGCAGGGAGGTCTGAAATGTTGGCAAGTGTTAAGCCTTTCAGTTCACCTCTATATGAAGATGCTGCATTAAAAAATGCCACTTCATTTGCATTCTGCAAAATCAGCACTCTGCTGCTGCAAAATTTATCCTGTTCTGCATTCAGGTTATGCACAGAACGAGGGGTGGAGGTGGATGCATATTCAGAAGGTGTGTGAACTGCATAATAATGTTTATGATTTACTCAAATAAAATTATCTTACTAATTACATGCAATGAAGAACTGCAAAAAGTTACATAAAGATGTTTGAGGGCATCCAATGCTCATATGCAACCTCATCCTGACAGCTTTTTCCAAAAGTTGAGCTGCCTGCTGAGGCTGCTGAACAGAGTAGTGATTGTCATGAAAGATGAGAAGGATGCATCACTGCATAAAAGGAAAACCCCTGACAGCTCCTACAAACCTGTTTGTTTCTACTTCCACTCACTCCAGATTAGTACCTCATTCTATTTCTTTTAGGTTTTTTTCACAGCATGCATCAAGTCAACCTAAAACCTGCTAACCCTGCCCAGCCAAATATATTTCACAACAAGATGTAAGCAAACAGCATCTGTTTTAGTGTGTTAACCCATATAGTTTGTTAACTGTCAATAACTCTGCTTTGGTGATCAATAAACTTGAAAATGTAGAATCTGCAGAGAAGCAAAGGCAATTTTGCACTGTAGTATATTTTGGATGCTGCCTCTGTTGATGGGTAATTTTGTCATTTCCAGAATTTTATGAAGGAAGGGATGACTGCATTGAACAAAGGAGGATTTTTCAACTGATGTAATGTAACGTGGCACGCATTTTAAGGAATTCAAAATTAAATAAAGCTACAAGTTAATTATACTTGTAGGGGGCAAATTATCTTCTGCCTTGACTTCATTGGTTTCAATACAAAAAAGGGCACATAATCCAGACATTTAATATTATGGTAGAAACCAAAGCAAAAGAGAAAAAAAAACCCTGCAAACAACAAAAAACCCCCAATAGCCTCACTGAATTTGGTGTCTGTCTAGCTGCATTTTCCATCTCTGGTTGTGGCCCAAAGTGGATGTCCAGAGGGAAATATAAGCATTCTCAGCTTCTTATTTAAGTAGTTCAAAAAAATACCCTTAAATCAGAAATAAATGTTACCATAATTGGCTTAATTTACCTAGAACAACCTGCCACAAAACAGATTGTTGACTTCTGACTGAAAACTTGTAAGAAACACACATTTTGCAAACTTGGTGATCTTGAAATAATAGTTGAGCAGAAAAGGAACCAACAGGTAGTCTCTAAACCACTATCTATAATTTCTGATATAATATGCTCAACCATAGCCTTTCTTCAAGTGAATATATGACATTGCCTTATAAATATACTACTTTGTTGCACTGCAACTATAAACTTTAAGATACATATTTTCAAAGAAACCTCACCATTAGTTTGCTAGCAATGTGAATTTCTAATATACCCAAATTCTACCAAGATTATAGCTATGAGTTTCAGATATGGGCCCCAGAGTGCTACGTTGACTATTTTAAGAAAAAAACTCAGCATCCGTATTTCCTTCCTAAAATAAACAAAAAATGCCCAAACTGAAACACCTAACACAACCTCTGGCAAGTGATTTGGAAAGTGGCTCCAGAAATACATTTTTCAAACTCACTGATTTCAGCTGAACTAAAAATATAAATGCCATCTTTTTCTTTGAAAATCGTAAAGGGTGTTTATCTGTTACTGTCACACTTTAATGAACTACGCTGTGCTTCAGGAAAAGCAAAACAAAACAAAAACCAAACACACAAGGGAAAGCCTGATGTTTACATCAGCAGAATTGTCTTTTTCATCAAAAGGGTGCCATTATTATTATGTAACACAAATCACAAAAATCCCAATTTTTCTACCATATCATTTTCATAAAATCATGTTCCCTAAGGATGTCATTGATTAGTTGCACATGTTCTTTCAGTGACATCTGAAATACTTAATTGTCAGTTATCTTTTCTTCTTCAGCAAATAAAACATAGTTACAAAATTGCAAAGGGACTTGTTCTGCCTTAACCTTAGCTAGATGCCATCATGCAGTGGAAAACAGTGCTAAAATATCACAGGATAATGCTCTCCAACAAGGGAGACATATAAACAGCATAATGATTTCCCATGAGTTTCCTTTTTAGAAAATTGTCACTAAAGCCAGGGTAAATGGTGACATACCTTCACAGAGGACACTGCGAAATCGAACACTGGCATTCTAGTTAGGTCCAAACCTACTCATCAGCCAATTATAACAGTAACTGAACATCTTGCTGAGAACCTGAACAAGACCACTTTGCTAACCTTAGGACATCATGACAGAGGAATGCATTGTTCTCACAGATTATTATTATTGCTATTGTTGTTTTTAATGAAAAAAAAAGATTAAAAAAATAATTTCTTACAAGCATCTATCATACTTTCCAAGATTGCTGGAACAGCTGTTGCAGGGGAAGAAATGAGAGTGGGCAGCTGAGTTAGCTTCAAAATTTTTAAGAGTCCTTACAGACTTTTCCATTCAGTCAGGTTTAGTTTGAAATGCTGTACTGTTAGGGTGAAAAAGTTCATGACAGTTTTTCCTCTCGTCACAGGGAAAGATGCTTCACAATACCTAATTCAGTGGTGCAGCTAAAACGGAGGAGAAGAAAATCAATACATTCCAGCTACAGTAAGTAGGCTGGAGTGTCAGTCTCCACTGGGACCACAATCCACATCTTTTAGAACACTTTAGAGTCTATATTCTTCTATTAACCTGCTTTTCCTGAACTGCTTTACACAGTCCCATGAAATGATAAAAAGGTTACCAAAAGAACGCATTAACTAAAAACCAAGTAGACAAAGGAACCAGACTTCTATGAGCAACCTTTTTTTAAAGTAATAGCAGATACAATATTGTTTTGTATTACCCATTGTGAGGAATTATGAAGAAACTCACTCCCTTCTTCAATGAGGATGTTGTTACAGGTTATCAACAAGAATTATTTCCAAATAAGTTGTCACTTAAATTGTCATAGTAAGGAGTCTCCACTTTTCATTACTACCAGAAACATTCACTGATGGGCAGTTTTATAAGAACAGGAGGAGGCTAGCAAACATGCTTAAAACTCTATATAACGATACAAGAAGCATGCTAACACACATACAACCACACAGAAGTGATGCTCCACATGAAGTACCAGCTAGCTAACACATCCACACTGCATATCAAAGGGAAGTCAACAGTAAGAATGCCATCTAGACAGTGGAGCTTGAAGAGGAACAAGATACTGACTGTAGGTATTATACACCAAAATACTTCCAATAAAAATCCAGAAGTTATTACCTGAAAGGTAATGTAAAGTCACAAAAAAAAACCCCAAAACCCAAACAAAACCAAAAAACCTCAAGACTGGAGAATAGTAGAAAAATTCCTGCACCAATTTTCAGATCAATTCATTATACTTCGAGTGAGCTTAAAACTCACCAGATACCTCTTGAGTGACAAATGCATCTATCACAGCATTCTCAAGCTACACAGAGGATAAATTCACTAGATGGAAAGGAACCCAAATAGGTTAAACAACTGCTGGATCATCACTGAAAATATGTATGCAGAAATTTATGACCATGTCTATAAGCTATTAACATTTTTACTAAGTCTTACCTAACTTTAAAGCACTTCCCTCATTTTGATTAAAAATAATACCAAGTAAGTTTTAACGTAGTGAGTACTTTATTTAGAAAGCTATTTAATGACACATTTACAGGTCCAACTAATATTTAACTTGTAAGTGCAGAGACGATTGACATGAGGTTAAGTGTACAAATATAAAACAGTTGATGTGAAAAGTAAAATACAGATTTTTTTTTTAAACTGGGAATGTAGTGGGAGCAAATAGTGAATCTCTCTGCAGCAAAATAGGAGGCTAGCCCTTGAAAGATTAGAAACAAAGTGCAACAGACTAGAGTTCCTTTGAAAAAGAAAAATGAAAGGAAGCAGTCAATATCATTTCCTGAGACACTGCTCAAAGGACTGGAGGTTAAGACAAAGCTGGATGAGAAATGAAATTAACAGAGCAAAAAGAAAAGAAGCACAAGGGCAGGATGAGGTAATGTTATTTTTAAACGTTAGTAGGAACAAGAAAGGCTTTTAAAAATAACTAATAGGAAAAAGTAGTACAAAGAGTAATCAAATACATTAATGAAAAAGACACCAAAATAAATGCTGATTTTAAAACGGCTGAAGTGTTTTTTAAAAGTCAACAGACCACTGAGACAATGGACAACAAGTAGATAAGGCCGTGTCAATAATGCTGCTGAAAACAAGTACAGGAGTATATTAGACAATAACATGTGTCTCAATCAGTAGATCCAGAAAATACACGTTTTAGGATGGTAAAGAAATTAGGTGGTCATGCTGGAAAAGCCTTCTCAAGAGTACAGGAGAAGACGGTTAGTAAAAAAGTAACCACATTTACAATCCACATTACAACAACAGGTAAAGTAGAAGTTGTTTAAACTTGCAGCACAGTTTTCTGAAAGCTTAAAGGAACTAAATACAAATACACTGTAATGACAAAAAACCCCAACCTCCAGGTTGCAAACTACAACACCTGGAAACTTCGGGAAAGGATAGGTTTTTTGGTTTCTTGCACAGTCAGCTGCTGTCCTCCTTCTATGCTGATCCTTGTGCACTGAGGAGGGTGTCAGATGGGAAAAGCAAAAACCTGCAACAGTATCTGATCAGGTAATATCAGATTATTGTACATACTTTACATTATGATGAATAAAGGTGGTATGGAAAAGGTCAGTTCTAAATTTTCCAAATTTGCAAGTGTTTCTTCAGTCCTAAGACTGCTCCTCAAATATCGGGGTCTACTGCATGTTCCTGTCTTTTCAGCATGACATAACCCTTTCTTAGAATCACAGAATCGTTTAGGTTGGAAAAGACCTTCAAGATCATGGAGTTGAACCATTAACCCAGGACTGCAAAGTCCACCAATAAACCATGTCCCTAGGTGCCATGTCTGCATATTTTTTAAATACCTCCAGGGATGGTGACTCCACCTCT
>VZZY01018588.1:0-12058 GCA_013400335.1 Eurystomus gularis | reverse complement strand
ACCATTAGCATCAAGGTGATAGTAATGGCTAGAAGTTGAACAGAAGGTCTGAGAGGGGTGTCTTACCTCAGGGCCATATGCCAGGCCCTGGCTAGTGCAGGAATGGAATCTAAATCCTGTGAAAGTTGGTGACTTTCTAGATAGCCTTTCTGCTTCCTGTGCTATGCTACTTGACAAGAAAAAGGGGCTATACTGATTTGTGTGCTTCTGAAACTTGCTTCAGGATTGTACATACACTCATCCCCATGAAAAAAATAATTTAAAATATATCCTGTTTTTTTTAATCACTTGAGTCTTGATGAAGCAGTGGGTGAAGGCATTGATTAAAACCATTGAATGAAGCATGCAGGGCCTGATCTGAAAACTGACCTTGGTGTTGGAGGTTAATTCTCTTTGGTGGCCAGTGTTCTCACCTCCCCAGCTTCACCAGAATATGAGCAAGCTATGTACCTTGAAGGATCAGTCTCCTTTAGTTCATAATTTAGCTTTTGGCAATGCATTAATTAAATGAGGATAATGTTTACTTTCCCTTTGAGGATATTGTGAGACTTGGTGTAGAGAGGTATTTTGAACCCTTCCTATGAAAGAGAGTAAATGCCAAGCGTTACACAGCTCTTGAAAATCAGAAAGTCACTCAGTGAAGACCAGGCTAAATTCCTATTGATTTTGATGAGAAGACAGAGAGGAGCCCAGAAAAAGAATCCCAATGGCATGGACTGATCCCCTGGCCTAGTTGATGCTGGGCTCATGTAAGCTTTGATACTTTCTGGAATTCAGTAATTCACTTCTTCCTTAGTTTCACCATTATTACTTTAGCCTATCTTGAAGAGAAGCAATAGGTCAGTTGGATGGGGGCTGAGAAAGCCACACAGAACAGGCAAGGAGGAATTAATTAGGTATGCTGCTGGCAATGCACTGCTACCCTCTGTGGAAACCACAATGCTCAGAGCTATGGAACTATCAGGCAATGAAAAATAAAATAAAATAAAAGGCTTTAGATCCTGCTCTTATGTGTTCTTGCCATCGTACATATGGATTAGGACTTAAGTTCAAACATTCCCTGTGGAAACTAGGGCTTGCTAACTTAGAACAAACAGCATTAGAAATACAGGTTAGGCAAACCCAGAAACATTCAGGTTCATCTTAAGTTTCAGCTGGAGTTGGGTTGTAAGTGTTATGTTTAATTTTTTACACTGGTGCAGCAATATTTGTAGGACAAACAGAAAATATGTTATCTATATCAGCTAGTGCTTTTCAATGTTGTTCTGGGGGGGGGAAATTTAAACTAGTCATAAGACTGAAAATTTTTATAATCCCTCTTCCTTGTCTGTTTTTGTTTCTAGTTTCTTCCAGGATCTTTCCTTTCTACTGTCTCCTTTGGGTGTTGATCGTCTCCAGGTTATTTAATGATCACCTATTGGCCAGTGTAAATGTTGAGAAGTCCAGGTGTACCAGAGGGACAAATTCCTTCTTGAACATCCCTCTGACTTAGATGATAAAACAAGTATCTTGGTATCCAGAACTGAGGCAGTGCACATGTAAAAAATCAGGACAACTCCATGCAAATTAGACTTTATATAGACACAGAAAGTGACAGTAGAAATTGTACAATATACTTTAGTCAGATGATGGAAAATGGAATCATTAAATATAATGGTAGAGTTAAGGACTAGAAAAAAAAATAAGATGACAGAGAAACAGACTGTTTGCCTCTGTAGCATAGAAGTCAAGCAGATGTGCTTTTATGGAGTTGGCTAACTTCTCTGGACAGTTTACAGCTACCACTGGGAACAGTAAGTTCCAATATACAGAAAGAGAGCTGCAGAAAGCTATTGTGACGTAGAACTGACCAGCAAAGATATTAAGTACAAGGGTGTTGTTTAAGGTAGTTGGGCTGTCTTAGTCCACATAGGTTGTGAAGATGGTATTAGACAAGCATCCATGAACCAGTGGATCTTTGGGGATTCCTCACAGCTCTGTTTACTAGCTTTAGAAAAAGGAAACACTGATTTGAGACCTGAATTTGAAGGAAAGAAGAGGGAAGAGGAAATCTTCTGTACCTTGTAACAATATTATGCTTTTTGAGCTGGGCTGGAAACAAAAAATCCTGTACAAGCTGAAAACTTGACTAGGTGCAGAGTTCAGATCTCTTTCTTGTCTGAGGCTGAGACCATCCCCAGGGATGTTTGATTTTGTTCTGCTTGATCCTGAGCACCTCTTCCCCATTTTCCATAAATCTAGAAGGTAGAAGAACAGGTTATGAAAGTGAGTCCAATGTTCCAGAAAGCCAAAAGGCTAGAAGAGATCATAAATTGTAAAACTGCTCTCTAGTTAGCCCATTACTTAACTGATCCCTCCTTTCCCCTTCTCACTCTGCCTTGCACCTGTTCTGACCATGGCCAGCCCCAGCCTTTGTTGATACCAAGTCAGCAGGAGACAATTTCTTTGTCTCCACATCAGGCAAAACATTCACTGGTGTCATTAAACAGGGAGCCTCTTACTACAGCTTTACTACTCTGGAAAGAGCCTTCTGATTTCTGCTTTGGGGAATGCATTAATGATGCCGATAGGGATCTCACTTGCAGGTTGTTTCTTGCAGCATATCAGGATTTTACTCTATCAAAGGGTTTCTGGCTCTCTCTTAGGGCCCAGGCAGCATTGCTGCTCTAATTTCTGGGCCTGGTTTTCATCTAGTTTTATACTACTTCTACCCTGGTGTGACTACACTGACCTGCAGAGTCTTTTCTCTGATTCACACCAGTGTAGCAAATCATAGTTACTTCAGAGATCTGGAATTCACTCTTGCCCATACTTCCTCTCTGTTTCAATGGTAAAGACCAAATCCTGATCTTAGTTTCATCAACATCAGCCTGAAATAACTCTGTTCATGTACATCTGTTGAATATATTTGGGGAGAAGTCACCCTGGAGCCTGTCTGTGTGAAGCGGTTCAAACATCACAATCAAGCAGGTGTGATTGGGTGGGCTCCTGCATAAATTTTCAGTTGCTCTGTTTTCAGCTCCACCACCTTAACAGGGTCCTGGTTTAAAAGCTTCCTCTACAAAAGAAGCATAAAAGGGTGATTTGTGCATATGTGCAAACACATCAGGTTTTGAGTGAGAAACTTGATAACAGGGACATCACTTTAAATCAATTCCTCTTTTGTACAAGACACCTAATCCCTCTCTTACCTGACAACAAAAGCAACAGCTTCTTCTAGCACTTTCATTTTGATGTGAGGAACTTCATCCCAAACACCTACTTGCTCAGATGCTGATGTAGAAGTTGTGAGATCTGGCACCTAATCCAGTCTCAAAAGTGTTACCACATGAATGAGGTTATTGGAACTTTGTGCTCCAGTTTTCCCTGTCATAAAAGAGGAATAGTTACCATTTTCCTATGCAAAGGACATTGAGGATTAGGCAAATTACATAAAACAAAAAACCTGAAACTCAAGTGTTGTTAATAAGAGATTATTCTGTGTACTGCTGTAAACTCTCAGAAGCTAATTCAAAGTAGTAGGTGTATTTTTGTGCGTGTGTGTAGTAAGAGCATTTGTGAAAAAGATGAGGAAGCTTAAGGTGACTTTACCTGAAAGGCTGTCATAAGCATAAGGGGTGGCTTGAATTGAATGACAGAACTGTGAGTATGTTTATTTGTAGAAATAAATGTAAAACATCTGTTGGACCTGTGTATTTCATCCTCCTGGGAGCGGCTTTGAAGCTATATCCCCCTGTGACTACATATTTCCCTTTTCCAGGTTGGTGAGTAAAGATGAAAAGAAATCAAGATATGCCTAAAACAATCTCACATGCCGATCAGACTGTGGTGTTTCAGGCTTGTACAGATTGTAAGACTTATTTATGGTTTATATTGCCACCAGTGATCTCCAGTAAAAACCCTGGCCTTTTATTGTACATTTGGTTCTTGTTACATCCTAGGTAATTAGAGAGCAGATCCAGGTATTGAACACACATTCCTTCACTAGCTATCTAAAATTAAAGGTAATCATAAAGACATTACAGAACACATCGAGATTTCCTTTATTACAACATTAATGCGACATTATGCATCGCACCCCATTTGATTAGCATATGGTGCCTCAGAGCAAATCAGTTAACACTGATGCATCTATTAAAGTGTCCAAGCAATATTCTGCATCTCCTAAGTGATGCATGATAAATATTCTGCTGTGTGGCTGCCCTCACCCAGCCTCCTTTAGTCTGACACAGCTGTAAATCTCTCACAAAGAGCTGGGTGTGTTGCTGATGCAACACCGGGATGCCATCACAGGGGTTGGAGGTTCCTTGCCAGAAAGAAGGGACAGAAACTTTGGGGCAGATTTAAAGGCACAGATTTAGCTAAGTTCTACTTGGAAACTGTGTTATGGAGTGATGAAAGCTTTAGTCTCCCAAGATACTGCTGTAACCATGTAAGTATAGTTCTCTCATGAAGTTTGTCATATAGCTCAGTGCCTTCCTCTGCTACTGTGCAAATGAATGTTTCTAACTATTCCTCATATCCTTCATTAGGGAAAGATGGCAGACTTAACAGTGCACATTCTGTCCCGCCCCTTGTTGCAGCCTATAAAGGCTGGAATAAATGTATTCATTTTATGTTTTGATAAATTTGAGTTTTGCTTTGTGGCTCAGTGGTCAGGTTTCCATCTGAGATTTGGACTCAATTTTTCTCCTGTTCTTGAAGTAGAATTCTTATTGGCTAATTCTGTCCTTTTACATTTTTTATTATGCTTTTATTTTGAAGTTATTTCTCTGTTTTGCAATTCAAAACTTCTGTTATTAATTCTGTGCAGTATTGGACACCAATGCAGGAAGTACTATATAAAATCCAATTTTCCTTTTAATAATATACATTATAGCGGTGGTAAAAGAAACAAGAATGCTAGTTTTTGTAGAGTGCAATGCATTTAAAGATATTTAAAAATCAGAATAAAGGCTGGGTTGTTTTTTTTTTCAGAAATTCAACCACAATTCTCAGCAAATTCTAGTGGTTTGTGTGCACGTAACTTTACTGTTTCCAGGATGGGAAAACTGCATCACAGGTTAAGTTATATGATATAATAGAATAACGGTAATAGCCTGGATATTAAATACATAGCCTTTTTTGCCCTAGATAAGGTCCTTGCACATCTCTTTTTAGAGATTGTCTCACTGAGCAGCACCTATTGTTCACATGGATATTGTGCCTGCAAGACATCAACTTCTTGTCACTTACTCGAGATAGTAAAGTAGAAGCTAAACACTTAAAACATTTGATCTTTTACTATATCAGTTCAGGAACCTAGAGGAATATTTATAAGTGTAGCACATCCTATTTCTTTAAAAGAACAAATCAAAACCTCTGATTTTGAAGTTTTCCAAATTTCACACTGTACTTTCTTTAGTTGATTCTTAACACTATGACAAGTTGGGAGAAAAATTGCCTGAGGTCAGCTGAATCAGACAAGAGTAAGCAAAAGTATTCATTGGCTAGTCTATAGAGAGAGATCATCCTGATACGAGAGAGTATTAGTCATGTGTAACCACTGGCCTATTCTATTCTGAGCTGACAACTGCCTGTCTTCCTCAAAATCAACTTCTGCATGTTTAGGTTTTTTTTTAAAGCAATAATAATCCTTCCTGCAGTGTTAACACAAATATTGATTTATTTATTTATTTTTAAAAATGAAATCCCTGTTTGCAAGGATGAAGAATTGTCTGGGAAAAGTTCGGTAAACTGTGAATGCTGCAAATACTAGAAATACCTGTGAATGTGGAGGCCACAGCCAAATGGGAAAGAAAGAGAAAGGTGAGAGTGGAGAACAGAGGAAGAAAAAGTAGGTACTCCAGTTTGACGGGAAAGATCTGAGTTTCTGTTGATGTCACTGCAGTTCTTGCCTTCCACTGATGTCTTTCATCTATGAAGCTCCAAGTTGTGCCTCTCATAAACTCCTTGAATTGTGGGCATGTACCAAAGTGTTTAGAGCAGAGGCAGTCTCAGTGTGTGGTACATGCTGTACAGGCATTTTTCTTATTCTCAGTCTAAAAATGCACATATTCAGACACACATACAGGTAGCCCATTGCTTGGCTCATCAAACTCCTCATTGTTTTGCAACATAAAGCTCGTGTGTAGCTTGAAGAAAGATGGAGAAAAGAAAATACCTTTCTTTTTATGAAAAGCTGTAAACTGCAAGGAATTTATTCAAGAGACAAGGGCTGTTCCCAAGACTATTCCAGTTTCTTTTAGAGCTCTCTCTATCTTTTTATTTGTGTGGAAACATTTTAATATTTGTCCCCTTCTTTTTACTTTTAAATATAATGTAAGTGGATCTGTAGACAATTTGAACTCTCTCTCATTTTCCTTGATTGAAAGGGTTGTAGGAAGATAGGATAAAATTTAGAGGCATAGGTACATAGGTTTTGATAAATACACTTCAAGGATCGCTGTTAAAGGAATGCTATCTGTTACAGCTGAGGTTTTCACAGCTAGTAAGATATGCATCAAATGTCTTCACTTGCTTTGTCCAATACAAAATTCACCAAAACAGGGTGAGATCTTAATTTAAAAACAAGCAAAATAAGATGATTGTCAGAAGCTGTTACAAGATAGAATGGGTTATTTCCCCACCACACACTTTCCCATAATGTCTTTAACACCAGACCAGGTGGACATATCAGTCACCCACTCCTCTCCCTTCCTAGTGCTGCTACCACATCAAAACACTTGGTAAAGCTGTGTATTAAATCACTTGAGCTCTTCAAGAATTTATTCCTCTGTGGGTAGCAACCCTTCAGGTCTAGAGATGTTTGCAACTTGTTTACACCTATTCTTTTTTTTCTGATGGTATTATGCATGGTCAGCCCCATGAATAGCAGCACCCACCTGCTTTACTGTGTCCATTTAAACAACCAGAGTCTCTTCTGATGAGGTTATTTATGCTTGTGTGTAACTACTCCAGCTACAGAGGCTTCACTACCATGAAGATTGCAAGATGCACACTAATGGTGGGGAATAGTGCCCTAAGGGTGGGGAAGAGCAGCAAAGACTTTAGTCGTGGGGTGGTTTGTCATACAAGATGTGAGC
The DNA here is from genome assembly GCA_013400335.1 of Eurystomus gularis. Lineage (NCBI taxonomy): Eukaryota > Metazoa > Chordata > Aves > Coraciiformes > Coraciidae > Eurystomus > Eurystomus gularis. Next base: position 4,973 of record VZZY01018588.1, on the reverse strand, counting down.
TTGGACCTCTGGTTCTCTGCTCTGGCACTGTTTTCTCTGAAACTATGAGCAATTTGGTTTACCTCTGAATCCCTCTTCCTCTGAATTACAGTGCTTACCTGCTTTGAGGTTTAATCAAGGAAGCTGTGTGAGTGCCAGATACTGTATAAAAGCAAGAGGCAATTATTAAAAGTGGGCTTTGACTTTTTAAAGACAGGATAACAGATGCTGGGTAATAAATCTCATTAACGATGATAGGCAAATTATCTTATTTTTGAACTGTGATGGTATTTCTTTCCTAACTTTTGTTACTGTTTAATATTTATTCTGTTTTCAGTGTTTGTTTTCCAAAAGCGCTGGAAACAATTAGATGACATAATGAGTTATTTTTTCCCTAGGGTGTCCCACCACTTTCCGATCTGTGTTTATGTTTAGAAATTATTGAAGAACACTGTTTTGATATGGCTTTAAGTAAAATGCTTAGCTTTCAGATTTTGAAAAATGTTGAGATTTGAAATCTGTTGAGGAAAGTTGCAGAGTTTTAACACAATTTTATATTTTGAAATTTATGCAAGATATTTCACTGACCTAACATATTTGTTGTGATAGGTATGTATGTGTGTGCATGTCTACTGACATAAAAATTATTGACTTAATAGATTCTGATTTCTCTCTCTTGGGATGGGGAAAAAATGTCTCCTGTTCACTCATGATGAGTAATCTGCTTCCTGTCCACTTACATCAACAGCTCTGAACACAGAGCTGCAAATCCAGTCTGAACTTGATTGCTGTCAGAAGTGTTTCTGCAGTTAAGAAGCTGCAGTGTAGCACTCGGTTCCACATGAGGAGAATCAGATGTGCTTTAGGATTTACTTTGCTCTGCTGTCCAATATGCTTCAATTCTGCAAGTTTAAAATGATGAAGTTAGATGCTGCATTTCACTCACTTGCTGTTCTTGAATAAAATATGTCTTGCAACAAGCAAAGGCACAGAAAAAAAAAAAAAAAAGTAAGTTTGGATTCTTGTTTGTTTTGGGATGCTGGGTAAAGTGTTCATATTGGGGTTGACAGAAAAGCATGGCATAAAGACCTTTCTTGTGCAGGAGGTGCCAAAAGTCTCTGTCATAAATTAAGCCTCTACCTCAGTTTCCCTTTCCTACACAATTACGAGAGTTTCATAAAAATGACTTCATTATGTGCTTGAAGGAAAGATAGCTCTGTACAAAAGGGAAGTATCCTTGCTAAGGGTCATAAGAAATACTAGCCATGAGAAATACTACAAGTCCAGTGAAACAGAGGTTTGGGAGCATTTTTTTTTTTTTTTCAAAATACATATTGCCATTTCATGCAGAGGGACAACTGTGATAAATGTATGTGCAGGTAGTGTACTCAAGCAGTCCTGGGCTTGTTGGAGATGCTGGCCCACTCAGACATGTGCATATCTATCTATCAGGCAGCTCCTCTCTGAGACGCATCCAGCACTGATTCCCTGACTCATATTGTAAAGAGAGAGACCGACCAGCCTCGTGCTTGGGATTTTACGATGGAGCGTAAATCAGGTCTGCCTGTACTTGACCAAGGTTGAAACCCACAGTGCTGCATGGTAATTAGATTTTTAAAAGATTTTTTTTTCCTCTGGTTTATTTATATAGCAGTAATTACCTCCAGCACACAGTCGCAGTGACTGCTTGTCTTTCATGACCATACTTTTACCCTTTCATTTGACTGTCCTGTGCTTCTGTGGCTAATATAGAGCTTCATTCATTATCCCTGAGCCCCTTCCCCTGCCAGCCCTTGCACAGTGGCACAGCAGGGAGCACAAGGTTATTCCGTGGCAGCTTAAGTGGGAGTGGACATGAAGAGCTGAGCAGGAGACAAGTCCCTCAGCACTGAGCTGTCAAGATTGCTCCCACACCTTCCTCAGAGCCATGGTGCACATGGGCTGAACAGGGCTTGCCTGGGGGCTTTGAGACTGTATTTACTCTTCTTTCTGAGGTTTTAATCTTCTGGTGATTCTTCCAGCCCTTACTCTTTCTGGAGTAATTTAGCAGTTTTACAGAAATGCTCCTTAATAAACATCTCATTTTTCAGCACTCCTTATCTCTCTCTTTGCCTCTCCTTCCATCACTTCCCACCTCATCTTCCCATGCAATATCTTTTGAACTTGTTGCAGGGTTCAAAGGAATTTGACAGCATTTGCTTTATTGGTTTGAAAGTTGTTTACTTCCTACATTTTCATATTGGTATGAGAAAAGAACCATCAGTTAACTTCCTGCAGAAAAACCAAGCCCCAGCTTGACCTCATTGTTTCACACATATAGAAAAGCAACTTTTTACATAATCTAGGTCCTGGAGCTTTGACTGCTGCTTTCATAGACATTAAGAAATCCAATGATTAAATACTCTGGTACTAGGAATCAAGATTTCTAAGTTCAAACCTTATGGAGATATTTGTTTGTACCTTGAGGTGATTAATAAAAGGCCAACTGTTTTGGCATTGCATTTGGGCCATGGACAATCCAAGCTGTGCTGTGTGGTCGGAATTATGCAAGATGCACTGGTCTTTGAGAGTGGTTAGTGGCCCAATGGAAATGAAGCCAGGTTTTGGGCCTAGAAGTTTGATTGTGGATAGTTAGTGATCCTTGTTCATATGAGCTTATAACAGCAACAAAGACAAGCCAAGATCTTTGCCTTGTTGTCCTTCAGCCTCATGCAGACATTGAGGAGTTTTGGGACAAAACTGAGTGTGGTGACCAAAGACTCTGTATTAAGTCATCCTTCACATTACTTCTATTTGTCCACAGGCAGCTTTGCAATGTGTGTGAGGGAGTTTTCATAATATTATTTCCTTTAGCTCTAGCAGTAATTTCTTGTATCTGCCATAGACACCTATCCACCTTTCTTCCCCAACCTCTAAGGATCTCAGTTTCACTACATTAACTGAACTGAAGCACGAGTGTGGAAATAAGAGCTCTCTGAGTAGGAAAGTAAGGCACAGAGACTAGGGGTGCAAGATTCACTTCCTTGAGCTCTAACCTCCTAAAAGCTGGGATGTAACCTAGTATGGGAAGAAACACTTGGAGTGCAATCTCTCTTGTCCAGAAGTGGGGTAAAATATCTCTTGAGGTAGCTGTCTGCCTCTATTAACTTCTGAAAACATCTAGATGACTGCCTTAGAGCAAAGCCCAACTTCTAGCTGGCTGCAGTGACAGAACGTGATTCCCATGTGAGACGGTTTGTCTGAGGTCATACAAGGATCTTAAACCTGGAGTTGCTCTGCTACACCAGTGTTTGATGTAGGAAGAGCTTACATGGATGCCTGCTGCAGCTCTCTATGGTGGTGCTCAGCAGGACAGGAGAATTGCTGTGGCCTAAGTTGTGGGCCCCAAGTTGGAGTTGACCTGTGAATGAGTCACAACCTAGCAGCATGTTTTGTTTTTTCTATTGGCTTCATGTTCCAGAGGGAGAACCTGGCCCACCTGTGTCTTTGTGGCTCTGCCCTCACCCAGGTGGTCATGGTTGGGGTGGTGGTCAAGGCCAGGATTATATCAACCAGGAACCAATCAGCTGGAAGAGCTTCCTGTTGGGTGTGGCTCCTGTTGGGGCTGGCTGCATCTTGCTGAGCTCTCAATCTTCTTCTATGTGAAGGACAAGTGAGGGAGCCGTCTCTGTCTGTTGTGTCCAGCAGGCGATGCTGGCACCACAGTGGGCAGTGGAGGAGCTGTGCCCATGGGAACCTATGGTAGGACTGTTTGGAAGAAGACTTCTGAGGGAATGTTGCTGAGTTCAGCATTGGCCTGTGTGATCAGGCAGTTGATGGCAGCATAAAATGATGATGGCTGAACCAGCACAACAACAGGCGGCAGTAGACACTTTTTACTCTCTGGAGGCTCCCAAGAGTTCCATGTGTTTCCAGTTACTGTTGCTCAATGTACAACAACCTAATTCTGGACCAGCATAAGGTTGGGGTTTCCACGGATTGCCTTTATAGGAGATGTCAGAGCGCTTCAAGTAAAACAGCTGTGAAAAGGAGCATTTTCAATATGTGGACAAGGGAAGAAGGAGCATGCTTAACCATGTGAGGTGGTAATGCTGGCTACATCAGGTCAATGCAGCCAGCCCAACACATGCAACTCCCTTTATAGTGTGAAGAAAAATAGGTTTTAAAGCATCACCAGCCTCCCCAAAAGCAAACAATGTTGGTGAGTCAATAAAAAATGGAGTTCATAAAGTGCCATTTACTTCCCCCTCCGTCTGCAGCAGTAAATTCAGATCAGACTCTCAGTAGCTATCTGGGCTCACAAGGGTCTTGATTTCTTTTTGAAAACCATGGATGACAATCAGTTTTCTTCCTTGACTTGATATGGCTGTCAGAGACACTGCACCTGATGTAAGCAGTGGTTCCGTTTCTACCCTGCAATTTTTGATGTAGTTGCTAATGTTTGAATTTAACTCATTTCTAATGATTACAGTAACACTGAGTGGGCTTTCTCTTTTTATGGAAAGGGCTGCTTATATTTAATCATCTATACAGTTCCATCTCAAGATCTTGAGTAACAGGATCTGCCTATATATATTGCACAAGTTCTAGCTTCTGCTACAGAAGACCAAGGAAAAGGAGAAAAGATACTGGTGTTTTATATCTAGGAGTAGGAGGCAGAGAAAGCACTAGTACAGGGTGTTTGTGTCAGCATCTAGACCTGTAAGATTGTCCAACGTACCTAAATCCTGATGTCACTTGTTTGACCCATGAGCTCAGCTGCTTCAAAACCATTGCAGTGACCCACATGGACTGTTCAAGACTTGTGACTCTTGTGTCTCTGCTGGCTGAGTTACAGTGCTTGAAACTCAGGAAGAGTCAGGTCTAATTCTTTCCCTGTTGCCCTGGTTTGTGTTAGAACAGAACAAATTCTGTACAGTTATTTTACTTTTCAGCTCAATCTCGTCTAAATAACAGCACTTTCTGAAGTTAAATGTATTTTCACAGACAGTGTC
>VZZY01018584.1:0-18280 GCA_013400335.1 Eurystomus gularis | reverse complement strand
GACCTCCGCGCCCGACCGCGACAAGGATATTTTTTGAAAACACTCAGTGCTGCTTTAAATATCAGTGGTAAAAGTCTCCTCAATTTCAGCTGACAGAGATACAAACAAACTCTCAGTATTTATATGAATTTCCACTTTTTATTTTCTTATTAATTTTTTTTTTCATTTTTTCTAAGTTCCGTGTGTTCTGTTCTTGCTCTGGAGAGTCCACGAGTGACTAAAGTTTAAATTCATAGATCATTCTGATGTGTCCGTCTATCACATGGCTTCAAGAAGCAGATGAGATACCACATTTGGTATAGTTCTCAGTCTGCTGATCAGGGTGCTTTGTAGACATTCTGGGAACATCTGTTTGAACTTCCTAATGCCGATCAGGATGAAGAACCTGAATTTCTCACCTACTACTGTGTTCAATCTACAGTATATGCAGATACAACTTGATCTTCCTCTCAAAACTGGCAACTTTTTGTGAGTTGTCTGTTTCTCCAATGTGTGTGTGTTCTGAGAATACAGATTGGGTTGGATCTTTGGTAGGAATGATGCTCTTGTAATGGGACTGAGGCAGGAAATCCCAGAAAGGGGCAATTCTGAGATGAGCAGAAGCAAAACTGAAAGCTCAGATAGCTTTTCTTTCAAATAGAAGAACATTTAATAGGACTACCAGTAGTAGGGGTTTTGAACTGAAATCTTGATCTTTACCACAGTCTTGCAGTTCAACCTTGTGATACTCTCTCTCCACTTTTTCTCTGCTTTCAAATCTATTGAGATAGTAGTGATTTACTGCTGCTCTGGCTCATAAAGACTAAGAGTCTGATCCAGGAAGTCAGTAGGATTTTTGCCACAATGAATCAGTATAACTCATGTTGCATAAAATGAGCAGATATTAAAAGTGCATTTCAGGACATGATACAACCTTGTTCTGTCTCCTGTGATGGTGCATAGAAATGCCTTGAATAAAGCAACTACAGCCTTGTTTTTTAAATTTTGGGGCAGAAATGTTTCACCTGGAAACTGTCATTCCTTCTGATGTTTCTATTGTTGAGTCTCCATGACTATTGGTTTCTGAGGAGTCATTATAAGGCCACATGCTTGTTAGAGTTATTCTTTTTGAAACCATAACAACTAAGGCTGTGAATTTGTTTGCGTTTTGAATGTCTCTCTTTGAGAACTACCACCTCTTACATAGCGTGTAGATTTTTAGGTTGCTCATTTCTCAGGTGTCATTCTGTATAAACTGTACCCCAAAAAGATATATAGAGAGGAAGAAGAGACAACTGAACACAGTATAAAGACAGATAATCAGTTAGAACTCACAAAATCGGGCGCAGATACAGCACTATTACACTCAACAGTTCACAGGTGTTCACAGGAATGACTTTAACAGCACACTTTAGTGCTTTTTATTTTTCTAGAGATCTGTAAATTTTATATACTTCACAGAACTAAACTAGGAAAAAAAAAAGTAATTGGAGAATAGTTGTATATAATTGGCTTAAAATTCAACATGTTAATTGTTTGTTAGATTTTGGAATCATGGCGAGCCATACTTACTGAGGTGATTAGGGTTAAATGATACTGCATAATTTGTCCATATCAGTTGGTTTTGAACACCTGGCAAAAGGCATCCATGATTAAAATTGATATACATAAGATCTGCAGGTTGCTAGAAAATGCTGGAACATTAGTCCTAATTGGCTTCACTGTGTATAATTCTTTCTCAGCAGCATGTGATGGAATTTGTCATTGTCTAACTACCTGGACACCGTGCTATCAGCAAGAAACACAGCACATATGCCATTCATTCTTTTCAAGCTGGTGCTTTTCTGACTGCTGTTTTGGAAGTTTATTGAGGAGAATGGGCAGAGTGATAATGCACATATTTTTCATGAGTATCTGTTGTTATGGTAGTAGCACTTTGACTTCCTATAACATTGCAGAATGGAAAGGTTGCCCAGGTGCCATAACGTGGAAGATAGAATTCCATCTAGTTTTCGTAGTTTATATTATATTATATTGGGATATTCTTTTTTCTGGAAATTGTATAATAACAATTTTGCCTTAGCATAGCTCCTAAATGATGGGTGTTTTCTTTTCTTGGTAAGTTAGACATTACTAAAGTTCTTTCTTACTTACTTACTCCCTTACTTGAGGGAAGGGAGGCCATCCAGAGGGACCTTGACAGGCTTGAGAAACAGGACAACGAAAACTGCATGAGGTTCAACAAGTCAAAGTGCAAGATCCTGTATCTGGGTCAGGCCAATCCCAGGCACAATTACAAACTGGGTACAGAGTTGTCTGAGAGTAGCCCTGAAGAGAAGGACTTGGGGGTTTTGATTGATGAGAAGCTCAACATGAACTGGAAGTGAGTTCATGCAGTCCAGAGGGCCAACCGTATCCTGGGATGCAGCAGGAGTGTGGCCAGCAGATCAAGGGAGGTGATTCTCCCCATTTAGTCTGTTCTTGTAAGACCCCACCTCCGATACTGCATCCAGTTCTAGTGTCCCCACCATAAAAGGGACATTGATCTGTGGGAACAAGTCCAGAGGAGGGCAACAAAGATGATCCAGGGGCTGGAGCATCTCTGCTATGAAGATGGGCTGAGGGCACTGGGATTGTTCAGTCTGGAGCAAGGAGACTTGGGAGGCCCTTGTAACTACCTTCCAATACCTGAAGGGAACCTACAGGAAGGCTGTAGAGGGGCTTTTCACAAGAGTGTTCAGCAACAGGACAAGGGGAAATGTTTTTAAATTGAAGGAGCGTAGGTTTAGACTAGATCTTAGGATTAAGTTCTTTAGTATGAGGATGGCAAGACTCTGAATAGATTGCCTGGTGAGGTTGTGGATACCCCCTCCCTGGAGATGTTCAAGGCCAGGTTGGATGAGGCCTTGAGCAACCTAGTCTAGTTAAAAGGTGTCCCTGCCCATGGCAGGGAGGTTAGACTAGATGATCTCTAGGGTCCCTTCCAACCTAAGCCATTCTATGATTCTATGAATATTTGCATTCAGGGCAAGATGCACCTGCAAGTTCAAAGAATGAGCTGGAAAGTATGCATGACATTGCCATCTTGAACTACCTTTACAATTAAAACCTTACATTATTTGGCTTTATTTAACCCATTCTTTAATGTCATTTTTCTTATACCAGTGCACACTCTGCTTCTTAAGCAAATGAGTTCTACCTGTCTTAATTTTTCTGAATGTTCAGGATCAGACCTGATAGACTTTAGCTTTTGGCTTTCCAGATTTGGCAGAAATTACTTCTAGCCAACATGCTAAGGATTTTGCTGTGTTATTTGAGAACTAAAGTAGCTCTAATTCTTACATTATGTCAGATTCCAGTATTTGACTTCCCTCTAGCAATTTCCACATTGGTCTAATCTGACTAGCAAAGACGTACAAGCCCTTTGGCATCCCTGTGTTGTCATTTGCACCTCCTCTCTCTTCATTTCATCAGTATGCTTTTCACTGGTATATTCTGTGAGTCTTTATTCTTGTTGATTTCTTTGCACTGTGTAATGAGTAGGTATATGGGCCTTCTGAAAACACAGGCAGAATTGCTGGAAGGTATTGATAAAGTAGCAGTGCTTGAGTAATTTAGTCTATGAAATCACTTTAAATATTAAGGTTACCCTTCTGAGTAACAACGGCATGTGGGCTCTTGTTTATTTCTCCAGCCATACTTACTGGCTTGAACTGAAAGCACTGTTGAACTCAAAAAGAGGTTTCTGTCTATGCACAAGGAGCGATATATAGACAGTTTTGCCAAATAAAACTGTTGTTGGTCCAGGGATGTTTTTAATACTACTTTCCTCTAAACATTGAATTTGTGTATGTGCTAATGCAAAACATTGTAAAGATAAACCACTTATGGGATCTTAATTTACTTATTCTGAGGTAAATCTAGCCACCTTTTCTTTCACCTACTAAGAACTGATATTAGGTCCACATGTCATAGCACCATTAAGAGCACCACTGACTCGTATTCCACGGGGATGGCTGTATGGATTGGACAATGATCTGATATTGAGCCATAGGAGATGCCTTCAGCAGATTAAAACAACTCTGTAATTCTGTGCCAGTGTTCAGGGACTTCCTGAGTCAGTTTGGTGGCTTGACCTCGGCCAGCAGCTAGACACCCACCCAGCTGCTCTCTCACTCCCCATTTTCAACAGCACAGAGGAGAAAGTAAGATGAAAAAACTTGTAGGTCTGGTGTAGGATCCTCTGTGAGCTGCAGTGTGGATATCTGCTCTGATGTGGTCCTTCATGGGCTGCAGGGGACAATCTGCATCAGCATAGTCTTTTCCAGAGGCGGTGGGGGAATTTCTGCTTCAGCACCTGGGTCACCTGCTCCCCATCCTTCTTCACAGATCTTGGTACCTACAGGGCTGTTTCTCTCACATTTTCTCAGTCTGCTCTCTCACAGCTGCTGTGTGGTGTTTTTCATCCTTTCTCAAATGTGTTTTCCCTTGACATGCCACCATCTTGGCTGCAGGCCTCAGCCATGCCCTGTGATAGGTCTGTTGGAGCTGGCTGGAACTGACTGTGTCTGGCACAGGGCAGCCACAGCCTCTCCTCACAGAGGCCACCCCTGCAGCCCCTTGCTGCAGTATTCACCACCTCTGTGATATTCATGATTTTGTCTCCCATTAATATTTATATCCCCCTCAATTTATCTGTGTTCCAGGCTGAAAATACCTATTTAACTCCATTAGTCCCAAGAAGAAAGACTTTTTCTTAGAGAAACTGGTCTTCAAAAGGATAACTTTGATCATCACTATTGCCCTTTGCTGTACCTTTTCCAGGACTCTGTTGTTGAGATGGGATTGTGGCTGTGCACATGAAGACAGTGGCTGAGTGAAGAGTGGGGTGGACAGGTTCTCCAGTCAACATTCAAGGCACCAGGCTTTCCCAAGGTAAGAAGATATATTCTCTAGCTTTTTGTTTTGTTTTAGCCTGTAGGCCACCTTTATTTATGAACTGAATAGAGAGTTAAGAATTCTACCCTCTGCTTTTCCAAGGTAGGATATCACTTGACTTCTTCATGTTATAGCTTTCACTATCTACAGTAAAATAAACTATAACTTAATTATGAGGATAGCATATAAATTAAACAAAATTTGATATTTGAACAATGATTAAAATCTGAGGCTTATGGAGCCTCCCTGTTTTGAGGAGATTATGACAGAAGAGTGACTTTAACATTTAAACATTTCTGAACCATGGGTAGATTTTTTACAAGGTAAAAGCTGTTTCCCAGCACGATATAATAGTGAGTTTCTTATACTTTTTGAAATGTAAGGTAAAACAATTACTCAGTTAAGGAATTAAATTATTTAAAGTGGAAGTAGAATTTGTTACTCTTTCAAGTAATTTTTAAAAATTAATAAAACATTACTTAAGTAAATTTAGTGCTTATATCTCAAATATAATGTAATAAATTTCACATAAATGAATAAGTCATTATTTAATTTAAGTATTAAAACCAGATCATTTGCTAACGGTTAGTATGAGCCTGGAGAGTCTGTGTCTCTTCGTGCAGTAGACATTGACTGTAGGATGAAACTAGTTTTATCACTTGACTTCCCTGGCTAGACTGGGGTGGCAAGAGAGGAGAGGCTGGTACCATCAAGACCTGCAGGAGTCAGCTAAAAAGGAAGAGTTGATGGAACTAATGTATCTCATCAGTCTGCTTCATTGCACTTCCTATTTTAGGCACAGCGCTGTCCTTGCCATAGTTCCACAACCTGCAGAATTTTCTGTGGGATGTATTGTTTAAAATGAGTTTTGCTAGAACAGTGGTTGCCCTGCAGAGTGGAAACATGCTGCAGATCATATCAGGAAACTGTTATGCTGTTTGACAGGCCCCTGCAATCCATCCACATCCCAACTGCAAATTTGGCAGACCCCAGAAACCTGCCCTTGGGCTGACCTGGGAAGCTGTACCTGAGAACCCAGAACTGCAAAGGGCCATGCTTCCAGATTAGCAGCCTCCCTAGTATGAGCTGCCTGATGCAAAGCTGGAGATCTCTGCAATGCAAAACAACATTGTGATACATCATGAGCTCCAAGGCAGAATTTTGACTACCTGCTTTTCAAAAATTCCTTTTCATGTAATTTTTGACACATCCACTCTCACTCCCAAGCAGATGGTTTTCCAATTTGCTTTCTCTGGGAGACCCAACTTGAGCTGTCATTCTTGGCTTTTCAGCCTTTTCAGAGCGCACAAGGAGTTTGATCATTACAGGATTTTCAAAATGCAAAGGCTTTGTGCATGGAAATTGAAGAACAACCACCAATCACTTTGGTTGCAAATACTCTTAATTAAAACAGTGTAATTAATGTAAAAAACTTATTTTTCCTAGAGTGCAGTCTGCAGTCACTGAATAGCTGAGTTTTACAAGGAATGTTTACATTATTTAATACAGTATGTTTTAAAAATTGCATTAAGAAATTCAGTTTGGTAAGGTATGATATGGTAATAATTTCTCTAGAAAAGTGATTGAGAACTTGCAAAAATTGTTAATTAAGCATGATTTGAATTTATTCTGGGATACAAACTGCCTATCATAAACCATAGTCACCTCCACAGTTTTTTTTTGTGTTCCTGTCTACATTTAATTACAAAAATGCTTGCATTTTTAGTTCACCTTTCAAAACTCCATATGTATCAAGGGTATAGTACATTATAAATGACAAGTGATACAGTGTATTTTCATAAAATCAAACCATGCTGGTTCATAATTACTTTTTAATTGTGTAAATGACTTAACAGCATTAGATTATAGTAACCTTATCTCTTCCTGATGAAAAATACATTATGGGAAAGAAACTATTCAAGTGACAGAACTTAAGGAGCACTTGACTAGGACTGGGAATTTTGCAATTCTGGTAAAGGAATAGTGTCAAAAGCTCATCAGTTCCTTGGAGACAGAGAGAGAAAGAAATTAAATTATTAATCTGTGGCAAGTACACTAGGTCTGAAAAAAACAGGGTGCTGAACCATCTCATTTAAACTGTATTTTTCTATCTTGAAAGGTTGGACTAGATCAGGGGTCCTCAAACTACAGCCCGCGGGCCAGATACGGCATTCTTTTTCCTGTTTTTTTGTGCACTACTACAAATAAAATATGTGCAGTGTGCATAGGAATTCGTTCATTTTTTTCCAAACTATAGTCCGGCCCCCGACAGTGTCTGAGGGACAGTGAATCGGCCCCCTGTTTAAAAAGTTTGAGGACCCCTGGACTAGATGATCCCTGAGGTCCCTTCCAACCTGGCATTCTATAATTCTATGAAAAACCTTCAGCTGTGCTGCTTTCTCATTTCCATCTAGCTGCAAGTGTGCCAGATGATGCCTGATTCTCACCTTCTGGTTGTTAATTGTCAGTGTTTGGTGAGCTAGTCAGCAGTCTTTCTTTTACATTGATTTTTTATTAGAACTAGGCAATCCACCACAACTGGAATGTTTCCTAAACCTCTTTTATTCTTATACAAACTTGCACCACCAGAATTAGACACACTTTCATTGGAGGCTTTTGCCTGGGGGCTGCTGGGGACCTCAGGCCACCATTGTTCTTCTCTGGCTGCAGGGTGGTGTTGCTGTGCAGTGTACCTTACAGTAAGGAAGCTGGAGAACTACAGTTTTTATTTTCAGGCTCCTTTGGTAGAGGACTTTCTTCACTTTTATGTCCATTTAGGTCCAGTCCTCGAACCTCAGGAACAGTTTTGGTGATACCCTAGGGAAAAGGAGTAACCAATTGTTCCATTTCATCTCATTACCAAAGTTTTGGCCAGAAATATATTATTTTTCCCTGCCTATGTACAGGAGTGTTTCACCTGTGCAAGATGCTGATGTTTATAATTAGCTTTTCAAATCAGGAAAATATCTTCAGAATCTTTGAATTTCCTCCAGCACAAATGTTTTGAATTTTCATTACTGGTAATTGCCTGTAGCTGTCTTTGTTCAAGGAAGAATACAGAGGTTAGAAGGGTTGATTCACTGTTTATTTCCAGTTGCTTGATTGAAAAAATCAACAATTCATGGGAATATATTCTTATTTTCAGAAGAATTCCCTTAAGATGTCAAAATCTTTCAGTTAATTAAATGAAGAATTGTATTTCACATAGATGAAGAATTAATTACAAATAAAAACCAACTTTATTTCTATTTCAGGTTTTTTTTTCCTGGCTATGTCATATAATAGTAAGTATCATCTTGAGCACATCGTGTATGATGATAGGGTAAAAGGCCCCAAAAAAGAAACACTTCTCCTGTGTTGACATCCTCTGATTTTGAAGCAGAAGTACTGAGAACAGTACCAAGAAAAGTGAGCACCTGTGGGCTGGCACTAAAATTCAGTGCAATAGTGTTGGGAAATTCCAGCAGAGCTGGTGAGGAAAAGAAATTACTTTGAGGGTCAGATGTTGGACATGGAACAATCTCAGTTTTTATTTTTATACAATGCAAAGCTTTCAGTTGTGTAGCTTTCAAGGAACGTAATTTCGAAATTTGTCTGCCAGAGTCCCAGGACTTTCACTGATCTGTTTATCAGTGTCGCCACACAGGACTTTCACTGAGTCAGATTCACGAATAATTCAAAACTTGTTATTTTACTGAGAGCGACAAAACAGACTGGAGATTGCCATTAATAAATTAACTAACTACAATAGTGCTACTAATTTAGGTTAATACTGCTAGCAGAAATAGCAGCTACAATACAACAGCAACTGAGGGTTAACATTCAACAGAGGGTGAAACGTTTGGTGCTTACCCAGAGAGGCGTCCCTGCCTGGGGTGAAAGAAGAGAACACAGCCTGTTGGCTGGTCTGTCAGAAGTTGGAGTTCTTCTTTCACCATTTAATCATCATTTTCTCCATAGTTTTATCTCCAAAATTACATTGTTCCCCCCCACCAGGTGACATGTAGTATGATATGGGTGGAGAGATGAGCGCTATAGTCATAAGTGTTTAGCATGTTCTCTATAATCTTCATTAGCATATGCAGGGATGTGAACTTGACTATGCTTTTCAGAGGTAATGAGGCCGAGGTTAGCTATCAGATTTTATAGCCTTTTCTCAGAAACAAAGAACGATGCGGTTTCTTGTTGTCCTTCCTGACCAGAAGCAGGGCTGTCCTGCCTCAGCAGGGCCCCCTCCTTCTCTGCATCCTGTGATAACCAGGAGAGTCTCCACTCCCCTGGGTTGCACTGGAGATAGCAAGGCCTCTTGGAACACAGAGGACCATACCTCATTGCCCAAATACCACAATTCCACCTAAAGAAAAATATTGTTAGGATTGAAATGAAGGGTTTTTAAAAATATATACATTTGACTCCCCAAGTTCCAAGATATGTCAATGATTTGTCCTTATTTTTGTCTTATGAATGTATTTCAGAATCCCAGAACTTTGTTCTGGATGGAAGTTCCATTTTTCAGAAGGAAATTGTTATTTCCAAATGTTACTTGCATTCCCAGTCTACTATGTCTCAGATATATGACTTCCATATACTTTAAATCAGCACAGCATACTGTGGCCAACTACTCACTGTTTTATCATGATTTTTAAGTACTGAGTCACATGATTGCTTAAAAATATATATATTTAACATATTTTTCTACTCTCTTTCTTCCTGAATGTGGAAAGTAGAAATTTAAAAGTATGAAATGTGAATGCTCAAAACCCCACAAGTCAATCAACATGCAAATAAATAGATAATTAATAACTTTTCATTTTAAAATTTATTTCTATAGAAGTCTTTATTTCAGACAAATCTTGATGCAGGGAAGGATAGAGACTACATAGTAGTACTGATGACACCGATACACAGTTCGTATCTATCTCAGAAAATTTTTTGTTTTCCTATAGTGAGTAAACTCAAGACACATAACAAAGTACTCTTTCTGTGAAATTTCATTTTTTTCTTGGCTTTCAGTTCTTGCATTGAAACAGGAGTGATGAGTTCCAAATCCTTTTAATAAATGCCTTGAAAAAATAATATATAAATTTTTATTCAAATTGATTTGTATAGTCAGTAGATAATTCTAGAGATAGTTGAGATGATGGTCAGTGAGCATTATCTGCCTCTCAACTTCAGTCCTGAGTATTTAGTTGAGTGTACAGTTTCAGAGATGCTGCTTTTTTGACAGAATACAGCTTCCCTTACCTTTCTTTCCACTGCCCTGGCAGCTCTTTACTTTCGATGTACCATAGCTCACTGCCTCTTCTGTTGTTTCTGTTTTATAGAATTCTATTTATTACACATAATTTGACTGATGGTATTGTGGTGTGGCCCCTCAACCATGAATCTTGATAGTGCCAAGAATGTGCAAACTTCTGAGTAGGGATAAATACTCTGGGTAGGGACAACAAACGTCTAGCTTTGCTGCTGAAACCATTCTATGGTAAAATGGTACCCTGAGAACAGCTACTTAATTTTCAGGCAGATAAAGCTTTGGGAAAGGAATCCTACCTAGTAGAGTCAAACCCATGGTTTCTATTCTTTCTTACTGTGAATCATAAAGGATATTCCCCATCCCATGGTTGGGAGGGGGGATGGGGGGGGTGGGGGGGTTGGAGCTAAGCAGCGGGATGGGTAAACATGGTTGATAAAAGTGAGCCTTGCTGGACAACACCTAGAAGAAACGGAAAGAACATGTGAAGAAATATCAGGAGGAGAGGGCAGAATGAACAGAGGAAAAGCCGAAGTAATCTTTACTTGCACTGACTTTTCCTGAATAATTATTCTTACTGCTTCTTTATTCTTGAAAGAAAACTTGACAGCAACAGCTAGGGTGTGTTCTGAGTCCGTTTAGGGGTTCCGGGCAGGCCCCCACGGAAACAGAATGTATGCTCTCCCCCCTCCCTATCCCTTAGTTCCCCCCCCAGACAGGTGGGCAAAAAGGGAGATCAGGAGTAAAAAAAAAAAGAGAGAGACTTTGCACTGTATTGGAAGTTGAGAAAGATATATCTATATATTGTTTAACAGGGAACAGAAAACAAGAAGGGAAGGTAGATATAGGTACAAAGATGGGGGAAAACACAATGAATGCAATATAATACAAAACCAAAGGTTGGATGGCTTTGGATTCACTGGAGGATGCTGAGTGGTGAGAAGATGGCTCCTGGCCGCATGGAGAGGGGTCAGCTCCAAGCGTCTCTTCCTCCCACGCTGGAGACCACTTCCTGCCTCCAGTATCCGGTGTGGACAGGAAGGGGGAGGGAATAACTGCTTCCCCCTTGGGACCCTCAGGGTGTCTAGCCCCTGTCTGTCCTGGTCCCAAACCTCAAACCATAACATAGGGCCAGGATAAAAGACTAACTACATTTTGCTGTTCTCCAGCTAATCAGTACAGCACAGGACACTATACTCAGTCTCATTCTTGTAGTGTTTGCTCAGGAGATGAAGCAAGTAGGTTAGTGTCAAACATGTAAGGGAGTATTTGGAGACTGGAACTCTTTCATGGCTTAAAAAGAGAGGAGCTCTAACTAAAGCCCTAAGGAAACTTTTTCTCTTCAGTGATAATCTATGTTAAATCTGTGCTATCAGAAAGCCAGTGCCATGTAGAAAGTATTATTAACCTTTGTAAAACAAGCCAGAATAGCTATTAAGACTGGAGGTATAATGATTACTTTTGCAGTAACTTGCCAAATCAAGGTTAGCATGTTCTTAGAAGTCACAGATCTGATGATTTTACTTTTGCTATTTGAGTACTTATTTTTGTCCCTGTGAAAAGTTACCATGGACACCATGTTATCATGACTTTTTTGTCCACTTCTCCTTCAGACAGTGTAAGTATTTTCTGTGCTGTTCTTTTCCATGACAAGAAAGTCTGAAAGCCTAGCTGTATTGGACACACTGAGTCATCTTTATTTGTACCACTTTGAGAGACCCTTTCCTGAATGAGTGGAATCTCTTTCTGACTTTATTTTCCTTACCTTCTCCGCCTCGTATAGGAATCCTGTGTTGACATACAAACACTCATGCTCTGCTGCCAGTTGGTTTGGGTCTGGTGCCTGAGGCACAGAAGTTGCCCATTTTCAAAGCTTGGAAGACAGTTGACATCAGCATCCTTGGCAATGCATCCTTTTTTGGAATCACTTGTAGTTCACTACCACTTTGCATTTCTAGTTCATTTCTCACACACTGATTTTGCAGCTACCAATTCCGTCTCTGGATGGCCAAGATATCACTTATTATATAAAGAGTTGTGGCCAAATTTTATCTCCATCTTTCCTAGGGGAGTGAGAGAAATACCAACATGATTTTTGACCAAAATTTTGAAGGACATTTAGTATCTCCAAAACTGGCTGTGGAACTGGTGGCATCATAGATTAGCCAGGGCTCCACTGCTGATCCTGTCTCCCAGCTGCTTTACAGACCATGTCAATGTTAAATCTATAGAAAATATTTGTGAGTAGAAATGTATTAAAAATCAGTTTGCCTGCCTTGCTGAAGAATATCTTTACTTATCTTGGGAAGTTTCAGAATAAAAAGAAGAAGCTTCTTAGGAAAAGGAATGGAATAATCATTTATGCTTGGTGAAAGCTCAAATTTCTGAGCTATTATATTCTTTCACTTGCTAGTACCTTTAAATATCAAATGCAAAAACTGTGTTAAAGAAGAAAATGAATGTTCAAAATGTGAGAGAACTACAGGAGACCAGGAAGGAATATGCTATGAATACTTGTGAGACGTATTTCATAATCCTGTGCCTCTCCAGATGTGGCATGGAACATGGGTTTTGCAGTATCATCACCTACTGGTGTCAAGGTATTTTGTTAAGTATTCTATGACATGGAAAAAGCCATTGTATAACTTGCCTTTAGCCATATTACATGCACAAAATTCATGTAAAAATGCACTCATAACAGGTCAGACAAAAGTCTGTCATAAATCTTTCTGAACTGTAGTTTGAGTTGCAAAGCTTATCGGTTTAAAAACATTCATTAATATAATGTGCTCTTAAAACTTCTTTAAGAGCTAGATTCACAAAATAAATTTATGTTTTTGAAGATCTGTAATCTGGCAGAAATCACATAAAATGGAAATCAGCTCAAATTTTTGGCTTAAATTTTTTTGTTTCAGCTGTAAGGCCCAAGTCTTATTCCCATACATTCATGCATTTTTCATTTCAATTTCTGCTTTTATAATTGAATAATTATACTGCACTCTACATAATTCTAATTAAATGTTGGTCACTGCTTTTACAAGTGTGTTCATATTCTCATTGTAAACAATGCTTTTATTTAATAAATATCAACAGCACTATAATAATTACCTCAAAATGAACTTGCTTCATAAATGTGAAAATTTATATTTTAAGACAAACAACATCCACATGGAAGTCAGGCAGATGTTAATTTTATTGTGTAAATGCCCCTTACAGTATATGTTCCTTCTTTTGAAATTTAAAGTACTTCAAAAGTACTGTGAAGTTGGAGAAACAATACAAAAGCTAAAATCTGGAGGCTTAAGATTTGCTCTTCTTCACCCCATTGAGCTTTGTGTAATAAGTAATGGAAAATGCCTTTTCATAAGTGTAGTTGATAAAGTTAAAACTTTTCTTGATTAATATTCTCTTGCAGAAATCAGGTACTACTATGGATTTATGCTACGGATGTGTCTTTGTGCTTGTAATTTCTTTTGTACTAAAGATACTGTTGATAAGGATTTTATTTAATAAGGATAATTGTTTTTGAAAGGCTTAGATGTTTAATATTCCTTAGGTATCTCTACTGACAAATCTAAAAAATGTGAGAATCTCTGATACTTGTCGATGACCTTCAGTGATATTACAGGGATTTATTCAAGTTTTATTCAGGTAAATGATGCAAGGAATATGGTATTTCATTGTTCTCATGTTGATACAGCATATAAAAATAAGGCCTGGGATAGGTACTATGGGCAGCTCTATGAATCTAAGTTTTCTTTTTGACTTTGCTAACAATTAGCAGTCAATAGATGGTACATTTTAAAATTAATATAAATCTTACTTTAAACAATTTTGGAAACATTTCAATATTCTGATTAGCATAGTCTGTTAGCTGTCCCACCAGCTAAAACTAATGTAAATTACAACACTAACAAGCGCTCCATGTGCATCAACTGCAGGGTGTATTGACTATATCTGTACAAGTTAAACATGCCTGGGAACCAAGATCAGATGGTAAGAAATGGCACCTGCAGATGTTAATCTTAGCTTCCAGAACAGGGAGTGCATGCAGTCTGTCTGCTGAGAATGCTTCCCCAAATACAGTAACCCTCAATCCATATCCAGGAATGGTTTGGGAGAGTGCTAGCAGGATATGAGCCCAGGATTGTTCCAGGGTCTTATTAAAAAAATCGTGATGGTATAAATCACAATCTCCCAGTACCAGGAGATGTTCTGCAGCACTATCTAATACTTTTTTTAAATGTTGCCTTTCTACCGCACTGATTCTTGGATAGATTGCTGATTGCAGTGGGACTCCTAGGATTATCAGTAAGAGAAGAATAAATGCAAGGTTTTCTGAAAAGAAATTCAAAAACTCAGGAGGAGAGAATAAAGGAGAGGAAATTCAGTTAGAGAATATATACGTGGATGTATACAACAAGTGTATAAAAAATTGTATATGTTAACATACTGCTTCTGAGTACTAGCAGATGCAAGGGGAGACCCTCAGCTAGGAATCCTGTCTTCATGCGTTTCAGTAGCTTCATTTGCTTCAGAGCATGAGGACCTGAAGATCAACCCTATTCTCTGTTGGTGATGACTCCTCCACTGCCAATGACAAATTATTCACAAAGGAATTAAGTTAAATTATTACAGGGAATATGAAAAAAACATGTGAAGACATTTTCATGTTCACAGAAGCCCAATGCTTACAAGTGAGTTTAGATACTACATAGCAAGCCAGTTGAGTTGTGCGTACTGGCCTCCTTAAATAAGGCAGGAAGGAGGAGAACACACTCCTTGTGCATGAGCCATCAGTGTCAGAGTTAATAGAAGACACAGATTTTTATCTGAAAATATTACTTTGCTTTTTTTCTCAAACAGACATCAAAGATCCACTGAGGATAGTTGGCCAGCTACCGTAATGTCTTGAAATACCATTAAAATGAACAGGAGTTTTAAAGTCTAAAGAACTTGCTACCTATTTCCACTAATCTTTTGTAACAAATGTAAGAGATTCACAGCAACTAAAGGGTTCGCACTTTGCAGCTATATTCATTATCTTAGAATGTTTGTTTTTCCCCCCTGTTGTCTTTTTCATGGGTATTTGAACTCTTTTAAGTACTGTTTTGTATTCAAGAATTTTAGTTCTTTTAATTCCACAGTGGTCATGTCCATTAATAATTTTATGTTTAGCTTTTTTCTGTCCAGGTGTTATTCCATCAGACTGGTTGATGCTAGCAGTGAGATACATCAGCTGATTCATGGACTTTATTCTATTTTTGCAGTGTTTTTTTTTTCCTAAAACAATTTCTTTTTAATATTTAAGACAGAATAATCCATTGTGGTCTGATCAGAACTTTGATCCTGATCTCATCCCTGATCACTTTGGCATTGATTTAACATTTTTCTTGCCTTACCAGGCAGACTAGGATAAAACCTGTCATGTGCATTCATCTTTGTTAAAAAATGAATGAATAAGACAGGCTTTAAAAGCTTTTTAAAGAGCAAGGTGCTGGAACTGCATTCTCAATCTGCATTCTTTCCTACTGTTTTATGTGTTGTACTGAAAATGTGCTTTTAGAGGTCAGATATTTTCTTCCAGGTTTGAAAAAAAGGATATAAGCCATAAATTAAAAGGCCTATAGGACTTCAAGAACTAGTCCGTTCCAGCTACAGACACACTATTCCCTTGAAAATTATGACTCATCAAAAGGAAGAATTATATCTCATTTCTAGAACTCCAGCTAGCTTAACTCTTGCCCATTTGTGGATTGAACTTTAGCATTTAAAATAAAATAAAACAAAATACCTCCCTCCTTTGTTCTGTTAACTCAGGAAAGAGAAGTACAACCTGCTGGAATAAAAAATACGTAGAAGAGGTCTTATATGATTGCAAGTATCTTTACTTACAGGGGCTTTGTGATATACCTTCATCTTTTATTCTCCTCTAAATTAGCAGCCAACAGATAGATTTATGGCATTTTCTGATTAGCTGCCTAGCGTCATTTTTATGTGAGACAAAGAAGAAGAAATTAAGGAATTCCTTGGAAACACTATGAGAAATACACAGTAACAGGGAAGAATACTTAGCATAACGAAGCAAGCATTTCCAGCACAATGGAAAAAAGTGGTCATTAAATACTAGGTCTGAAAATTGCCTGGGTTTCCCAGGTGAACTACCTCTTTGCCACTATTACCATTCTCAGGTGAAGAAATGGTTCAAGGATATGTGCTTGTGCTGCTTCTTCTCCAATTACACTGGCCAGCGCTAAACTCAGCAACATCCCCTCAGAAGTAGCCCATCCCGTTGCTCCTCTCTGTCAAATCCTCCATGTTTCTGCAGGGAATTGATGCAGGAGCAACCACCACAAGAACCACCAACCCCAACAGGAAGCTACTCACAAACTCATCAGCTCCTGGTTGGTATATTCCTGGCCCTGCCCACACACCAACCATGACCACCTAGGGGTGGGCCAGGCTCTGCCTCTGGAGCCTTGGACCCAACTGGGGAACAAAATATTCTGCTAGGTTGTGACTCATCC
This sequence comes from Eurystomus gularis, assembly GCA_013400335.1. Taxonomy (NCBI): domain Eukaryota; kingdom Metazoa; phylum Chordata; class Aves; order Coraciiformes; family Coraciidae; genus Eurystomus; species Eurystomus gularis. The sequence goes on along the minus strand of VZZY01018584.1, from coordinate 1,585 downwards.
ACAGGTCAACTTCAACTCAGGGCCCACAGCCCAGGCCTCAGCACTTCAGTGCTTCACATTCCATCTTCTTTGTAAATGCCAGTCTGAGTATTTTTTTCTAAACTTATGACAAGGATCCTGAGCTTTTTTTTCTAGAATTAAATAAAGAGAAGCAGACAGGTTAGCTTTAAAATTACTTCTTTGTGGACATTAAGTAATGTTAACGAAACAGTGAGATTATGCTAAGTAACATTGCGTTGAGCCTGCTACACAAGCTGTTTTTCCAGCAGGAAGTCTTGTACAATATATATAGAATGAGGATTTGAGTTACAGTGTAAGGTAAGATTACATTTGGCACTTGGATTAGGGCCCTTACTTCCAATTCTCCTCTGGTTTGCCATAAAAAACTAATAAGTATATGTCAGATCCTTTTCTCTTTTACAGAGGTTTGTGACAGGGATAAACCATATTCTCCTGTTATTCTTGTTAGCTGAAGGATCAGTGATCAGGTGCTGTACTGTTTCCCTCATTTATTTAGCACTGTATTACCTTGTGTCTTGATTGATTTGAAGTTACTTTAACATTTCTAGTCCACAGAGAAGATTACAACACTTCCATCTGTCTTTTGAAGAATTTCTCTTAGGATTTCAAGTATGACAGGACAGTCACGGCATTCTAGATCTGGAAGAAAAGTCAGTGACTGACTCATTAAATGAGACTTAGGCAGAATGTAGATACCAGAAACCGGGACCTGAAAAGTCATGGTCAGTGGTTGCCCAAGACTTGCAACGTGTAAACTTTATATAACAGAGTTTTATTATCTTTGACACTGAACAGACACCAAGTCCATGTCTTTGTGTGTGCCTAAGAACACTGTGACCTGAATGGGATTTAGAAAAGATAGCAAAGTTTGGTTTGAATTAGCTTTAGTCATCTATATTGCAGAGTTAACTTCTGAACTAATCATGATGAATTCTCTACATCAGTAGTATAATGTAGGCAATTCTAGGATGGGATTAATCTCATCCTAAACTAAACTGAACCAAAATAGATGAGATGAATTATGCCACAAAAGTGTCACTTTCTCTCCATTAATTATACAGGGAAACCAAACAAATGTCTCAGATGGTGACAGTGGAAGTCAACAGAGATGAAGCTCACCTCTTCATATTCTTCATTCTAGCTCCCTGAGGGATTAAACATAGGATGTATTCTCAGAGCATGCATAACAGACTGAAAAGACTGGCCATTGCATAAATGCATCTAAGCCTGCCATTTGCTTTATAAGAAAGGTTGTTAGTATCTTTGTGTCACATTTCATAACAGCCCAGTAGCCATGGTAACCAACAGTGAAGTATCAGTTGGTTGAGATGGCTCCAGTGATGCCATGCTTCTCATGTGCTTCCTCGCAAAATCTCTAAGCAAGGAAGAAATGGATACACAAGACAACAGGACTGTCTCATGCTACTGACAGAGAAGGACATATGCAGCGCTTCTGTGATATAGGATCGGTTTTTCCCTCTGCTGACACCTGATGTATGCTGCACTCAGTGGCGAAAGACTGAAGATTTTCATGGCTGATGGACTGGCCACCGCTGCAAGAGAC
>VZZY01018580.1:0-33984 GCA_013400335.1 Eurystomus gularis | reverse complement strand
GAAATTGTTTGTTTGTTTGTTTGATAAGTCTGTTATTAGAAACACTGTTACATTTGTTATATGTGAAACAGATGTTCATTTGTGCTCTTTGCAAAACTCAGACACCTAGAGACTCTTGTTGGTAGGCTCAAGACAACCAAAAGAAAAAGAACTACAAGGGAAATCTGAAAGTTGTGTTGTGTTTCTTTTCACCTTCAGCTCTCTGGAGTCTTGAAAGGTTACCAGAATTGTATTTCTGGACCAGAGCATAGTGGGCAATGAAATTATTGGACTAAATTTATTTTTTTCAGAATTTGTTTGTGTTCCCTCAAATGAAACACTTTCAAACTGTTGTAGATGGATCAAGGCCAGAAATTGAAACCAAAGCATATATCCTCAAGTCTTAACTGGGTGTAGGGAGCTCAGGTAAAGACTGTTCTCTGAAAACAACAAAGCTACCCACAAATGCCTAGGGCACATGAACCTTTCACAGACCGTGCTAAGTTTAGTTTGCAAACTAAGGTGTGTTAAGCCTATTTCCAGAATTTCTGCAGATTTATTCACCCACTTTCTGACATAGCTCTCTGTGTACAATAGGACCCAACCTCTACCACTTAGACCTGAGAAGTTGTTCATTGCAAACTCAAGAGTTCATATTTTATGTTCAAGGTATGCTTAACAAGGTGTAAAATGATGTAAAGGTATCCTGTTTTCTTTGTTTCTACAAAAAAAATCCATACAAAGTCATATTGAAGAAAACAATTTTTAAAAGGAAACAATTAGGAGCTTACTAATCATCTTTCAGATTGATGGCAATATGAAGTTTACTCCTTAGGAACTTCAAAGTAGTTAGCTTTAAAATGGTATTATAAGCATAGCCAGTAGCACTGGGAGCTCATTTTGGAAATGAGCAGTGTGATGAATGTTTCTCAGGAATGGTCATGCTTTGAAGAACTGCTATATTCAGAACTGCCAAACGTAGCAACTTAAAAGTGTATCCACCTTTAACATGCCATTATTACACTTGCAGTAAAACATAGGATAGTGTCTTGTATCCTATTCACAGTATCTTAAAGCAAAATGAAAGGGTTCCTTACTAGCCATCTAAAGAAATAAAAATCAAAAGCAAGCTTCCAGAAGCCTACTTCCTTAGTGTTTGAAACACTTCTAATGCATTTTAGTAACATTTTGTGGATGAGGTCAGGGTAGGAAGGGGTTTTTATTTATTTTGGTTTGGTTTTTTGTTTCTTTGGGAGGGTTTGGTTTTCAGCTGGTTTTTCTTTTTTCTTTTTTTACTCTAGAGTATAATTAACACTCCCATCAGAAAACATCACTTTCCAAAATGCACAAATGTTAAGGTATCTTAGGATACCTCTGCTTTAAATAAGACATTTTCTCGATTGTGGGTTGGTTTCCCACAACCTTAACCGTAGGTTGTTAAATACAGGGATGATATTATGAAGTAACAAGGACTTAGGAGATCTGAGACTCAGCAAAAAAAAAGTGGGTCTGAAATTTAGAAAACGTGGTAGATAAGATTCTTAACTGTGGCAAGTTCATAATTTTACTATTTTGAAGGACTCATCTGTTTATACAAATTAGGGATTTAATATCACAGATGTTCTATCTTGCAATTTTAACAGTATTATAGCAATATTATATGCAGGCTCCTTTGTACTAGGTGATTTGGTCTTGGCAGTTCAAGCAGTCTATTAATTGTAACAGTAATCCTTAAGCCCACGTAGATACCATGTACCACTGTGGCCATTTAAAAATCTTGCTATCTGAAAAGTGGAGATAATACCAGCATCAGCTACATGGACCAAAATTGGTATATATGTGGTCAGCCCACTTCTTGACTCTTATCAGACCACAGCTGGGTGATCAATGTCATGGTTAGAATTGCTAATAAAATGTTGTGCTAGGAGTCGCAGTCTCACTAAGACGTATAAGCCTGATTAGTCCTGAAACTTCTTTCATTGTTGATGAGCTTTGAGTTCAGATTCTAAGTTGCTATGTTAGGGAAAATTACAAGAACCTGGGAGTCTATTTTTGTACCTCTATTTTTGCCAACATTTTTCAATGGAAAGTCAATTTTCAGGCCCGGTACACTAAACAAAAAAAAAACTCTGATTTGTTTCACTGGAACTAGAGTTTGGCAATAAAACAAAGCTGATAAGATTAAGCATTTCTCCAGATGATGACCACAAAGATAAACAAAAACAATAAATAATATAAACAGTTCAAGATTTATTAAAGAATATGCCAAAGGAGATGAAGTTACTACAAATAGATTTTCCTAAGACTTCAAAAACATTGAGCAGATAGGAAAGATTTTTTCAAAGCAATCAGTGCTAGCAATCAGCTCCCAGGGTTAAAAAATAAAATGCTCAAAGATTATATACTGTGAAGCCAATATTCTTTAAAAAATTCAGGGAGGTACCATGGTAAGCTGTCAAATGGAGACTACCAATGGCTGCAGAGTGCATTTCTTACAGCTAGAGAGGAAAAAAATAGGAGTTTTTCAGGCAGGATTTGGAGCAGAAAACCAGAACTAGAAATGAGGAGTGAAACAGAGTACAACCACAATATTTATTTAAAATATAAACCCTTCTTGGATCTCTGTGTCTAAGTGTATTTCAAACCCAAATGTCCTGACATCCCTTACGATACTACTAACTTGAATGATGTTCATTTCACGTGTATAATAATAAATGAATTACATTCAAAATGTTAACTATATACTCCATGTTTCCATTGGAAATAGGTTGACCTAACTTTCAGGTCCCAAAACAAGACCAATGAAATAGCTGATATGTGTATTGCATACTGCTGAAGTTGGCTAGGGATAATTAGACATTTCTTTAGCATTTTTCTTCATATTGATCTTATTCAGAGTGAAGCATTTAGAAGAAACAGAAAAGTTCTTCAGTGAGCAAATAATTGATAAGCTTTTCTTTCTTTTTTCTCATTGGAAACTGAAGAAGAATAGAAAAAACAACATCAAAACAAAAATAAACAAACAACAACAACAAAAAAAAAAACAACAAATCAAACTACCTCCAGATCAACGAATCAACCAATCAATCAACCAGCCAACCAACCAAAACCCTCCCCAAAAGCCCAGCTATTTTGTACTAGGCAGTTCTCCAGTACAGGGAAATTCCAGAAAATACATATGAGCAAGAGGAGCAAGTGAAATTTAAATTTCTGTCCATGTTGACATTTAACTAGATATGTCACAGATTTGAAGCTTTTCTTCCTGTAACATATGGTACTGCATAATAAAACAAATATAGTACAAAGAAAATTTATTACAGAGTGAAAAAGTTTATTGTTACATTCCCATTTTTTTCCCAATAGATTAATAAACTTTACTAAGGTTTTGATCTCTTCTGTCAGATTAAGAAAAGATTAAAGACTGAACTATACTAACTGTTCTGCTTAAATATCATACAAGGTTTCAGTCACATTAGTCACAAAAAACCAACTAGTCAGTATGCAAGTTAAGACAATTTCTGCAGTCAAGAAATAAGTGATAAAGTATTCACGAACAGTTTGAAAAAGGAGAAAGGTAATACTACGCTGGCCAAAAGGATTTCAACTTTATCCACAACTGTAGCAAATGTTCATTTATTTAAAATCACATTATTAATCTTCTATTTTACATTCAAAATTGAGTTTCATTTAAATTTTTGAAGCAATCATGTTCCATGAAACATTGTTCCAATAAATCTGCCAATGTTCCTTTGCCTGCTTTCTCACCTATTAACTCTCTGGCCTAACAGGGTCAATACTATGCAAGGGCTGTGGCACAGATGCCAGAAGCTCCAGGGTCATAGACACAAAATCCCAGGGCTTTCCATTCCAAATACCAAGTAGCACTTGGTACCACTAAATCTGGAGATCTGGAAATCTATGTGGGGACACAGGAATTTCTTGACAGTAGTGCTTAGATGCTCAATGGTAGCTAAAAGTTTAGAAGCCCTTTCTTTGAAAGAAAAAATTAAGCCTGAGATTTTAGATTTTAAGATTTTGTTTCATTAAGAACATTTCTATGCAAACCAGTTTGAATTACTACTTAATGAAATGCTTGCCTTCAAAAGTTCACTAAGAGTAAACTTATCTTTTTTAAAAACTAATGTAATTCTTTTTGCCATTTTAGAATTTTTGAATTTTCCATGCAATGGAAATTTTTAATTCAATTATTTCAATTATTTTATGTAAATAAAAAAGTGTGCAGCAAAATAGAGCCTTTACTACTGGGAAAGTGGAATGACACCTTAAAAAGAAAAAGAACTTCCTCAACACAAGGAGGAACTTCTTTACTGTGAGGGTTACAGAGCACTAGAACGGGCTCCCCAGGAAGGTTGTGGAGTTTCCTTCTCTGGAGACTTTCAAGACCCATCTGGATGAGTTCCTGTGTAACCTGCCCAAGATTCTATGGTCCTGCTCTGGCAGGGGGGTTGGACTCGATGATCTCCAGAGGTCCCTTCCAACCCCTAACATTCTATGATTCTAACATTTAGAAATGAAATATTGCAATTTTATTGTACTTATATGATAAGATAAAGATACTTCATTATATCTATATCTAATTAAAGTTTTGCCTTCTACACTTGCAATTTTTCCTCCAAAAATTGTTTTCAAGGTTGGGTCAAATCTGGTTCTTTTTTTTGGAAGTGGTATGTAAAACTGGAGTCATTCTTCTGAGAACAGACTTTGATCAACCTAACTTGCCCCTGAATTTGACATTCTATGACAGGGTGAGGAAAAATAAAAAATATACTTTAAAAAATCTGTTATAGATTGATAGAGAAGCTCATGGGTGTTTCAGAGACTTAGAGCTTTAGTCTCAAAGTAAGAGGTGTTTTACTTTTTAGAAATCTGCAATCAGCTCATTCTTGATGGATCGATGGCAAAGTATCAGAAAAGGTTGATGGATAAGAGAATTTGTAGAAGCCTACAGTTCATTAACTTGGGAACTGTATTTTAGCTGAATTAATGGTAGAAAGAAGCAAGATATTAATAAATGTATGTGCATGTGTTGCAAGCAAATTGCATGTGTGCAAACAAAATAAGCCCCCAAAATATAACACTGTTTTTTTTAACTGATTCTTCACCTGGCAGGAAAGCCAGTTTCTTCTGTGATGCCAGGGAAGGAGAAATTGAATCTGTCAGTCATTAAAATGGAAGACATATAGCAATGTGGCTGTCTGGAGATGAAATAGGATTTCTCTGTCTGGGCTCTTCAGATTCCTTTTTATTCCACAAAGCAAATTGCTTTGCTATAACTTCGTATTAAACAGGAAAAGGTTCAGCTGGCACAGGTAGTACTAAAAGCTTATTAGGAACCATACAGTGTATTTGCCACTGAACAATATGTATTGGAAGACCATATCTTGTAAAATACAGAATTCATTTTCCAGATCTTTTATGCATGTTTAAGTCTGCCTATTTACAGCTCCTTTATTTTCTCTGCTGTAAAATTCTTTGCACTGCTCCTTTTAAATTTTTTTTCATGTTCTGCTCTCTTTGCATTTTATTGATAGCTGCTATATTTTTGTTGGAGACTGCAAATGGCTGCATTTATCATAGATTTTTACAGAATAAGTGTGAGCAAAAAACAAAAATAACTTTACTTCCAGCTTTACTTCCATTTGATATAATTTTCTCATTAACTACTTCAAGCCTGCCTTTTACTGTACCTTTATCTAATAAACTAAAACCTCTAGCACACATAATTGTACTGTCATTTTATCTTTTCAAGGGTAATTGTTGACACACAACTAATAACAATTACTACCATATACACTAACTAAAAATACAAGACAATATATTCAATAAGGATCTTTAGCAGGTAGAAATGGTGACATTATTTTCTCTACAGTTCCTTTTCTAAAATAATTTATCTGTATTTTTCTTTTTTTCGCATTAGAAGGTCTATCACAGTAGTTACTCTTTATTAGTTCATCGCTCCACCTGGGCCATATTTGTGCGTATTCATTTCAGGAGGTGACAATGAAATATTTTATTGCTTCTTAATTCAAGGTCTCAGGATGCTTCAAACAGCTCACCTGTGGTAGACAGGAAGAAAGGAAGAACTCTATAAAGAAGTTTACTAGAGGTAAGCCAAATATGTAGGACTCAAAAAATAATTTCTGCAGGGGAAGTGAATTTGTACAGTTGCTACCACTTTTCCATCTGTATGCTTTATACACTCACTTGCCTCTTGTCTTGATTCATCTTTACTTTGCATTTTTTTACTTATCAGAATCTTGGTTAAGGCTCTCTTATGTTATTGAAACATAAATAAACATCCAGAGCACTTCTGAGAAAAGAGTTTATTCGAGATATGTCTTGAAAATGCTGTGGGTAAGATGTTTCTTTTCTTCTTTTCTTTTAATGAAATTTTACAGCTGGATAAGTTATAGCACACTTAATGAGAAAATTAGAAAGACTTTATAGCTGAGTTACATGTGAAAAACTAAGCACATATACATCCACTCACATTTTATGGTGAAAATATTTATCAGCCTCTAATGGATGGTGGTAGGTTAAGTGACAAGAAGCTCATCTGCACACACAAAGAAGGCACAGAAATAATGATGGCAGAAGTAACTCAATAACCTGCACCAACAGCTCCCAGGCCCATCCCAAGAGCTAGTAGCCCATCAAAAGCCCATCTCCACAAGCCAATAGGAGCACATAGATACAGTAGCAGGAGAAAAACTCAAATTATAGACTCCTGAGGAATGAACACCCTGTCCAGGCCCCTCCTTGAACTGTCCTTGGAGAGCTTCATTCCTAGTGTCTAGGTGTGGAGCCCATTACCCTAAGTCATTGGGATCAGAGTTTTGGTTCATCTTTCAGACTAAAGGGAAGTTGCTGCCCAGGAGTGCAGGATATTTAAGAGACATACGGGATGAAGAGGAAGAGGATTGCTCAGGATTTATTATATGGTGTTTAAGGGTGAAATCAAAAGCAAGAAAAGGGAGGGCATTAGGTGATATGGGGAAGAGCAAGTGTGGGAAACAGAGGAATAAGGGATTAAGAGGGTCCATTTGTATGAAAGCAGGTGACAGTGAATAGGCTTGTCTGGCCATGCCCTGTGCCTGGTAACCATGGTCTGTCTCATCTCCTTTTTTTCCAGTAAGGGACCCTTTACTGCATGTATATGTTGTATATATGTACATACATATGCTCTTCTCCTGCTTAGCCAGAAAGGGGAACAGGATGACACCACTGATGTTGTTAGTGTAGATGTGAATGCTCTATGTGTCTGTGTCTTATTTGTGTGGCCGGTCATGCATATAATTATATATGTGTGTGCATATATGTGTGAGTATATGTAAATATATATGTGTGCACATATGTGTGTTTGTGCTCACTGGGAATCTGTGCTCAGCCCCACTTCTGGCAGAACCTGAAGAATTGTGCTACACCAGCATGACCTTTCAGGCTACTGGATTCAGCTGAATTCCCTTAACAGATGGAACTTAGTTTCTGCTCATGAATATATCTATTTATGCATGAATTTGCTTAATTTGCCCATTCAAATGCTAGTAAAAGCACAGAAGGGAACTGTCATATCTTGATATCAAGGGTATTTTTCAGTTACAGTTTTCTGTCTTCTTAATTCACTTTCAACAGGGATAACAAAAAGTATCTCAAATATGGGACACCTTATTTGTCGTGGAGCTAAAAGTTAGTACACTAGGTTTCGTTCATAGAGTTTTAAAGGATTTTAGAGAAGGTATGGGCTTTTAAAATTACTTCAGGCACAATAGTGCTTTGCATATTTATAGTGGGGTATATTTAATTGAAGAAATCAGATGTTTTTATTGTTATGACTATATAAAAATAGTATATAAAAATACTTACAACTAGGAACACAAAATCCATATTTGGTATATTGATATGATGTATCCTTCACCATATATTTTGATGTATCTTCCAGGAAATCTATTCTCTAGAGACAGAAAGAAAGATTATAACAAAGACAAATACTTGTGTCTGCACAGAAAATCATGCAGTTGAGGCTAATGGAACCAATTTTGCATGTTTTAATTTTCAGGACAAAGGATTTCTCTGGCAGATCTCAGAGCTATTCTAAAGTTGCTTCATATCTCACAGATAAGTCTGTAAGAACCTTTTGTTCCTTTATGTATGCCAGGTGCTATTGTAAATAAAAAAGAAAGTCAGTAAACATTTTCTTTTCCTCCATCAGTTTTATCTCCTTCCTGTCATTCAAGAGAGAGATTATTTAAGCTGGTCTTAGATAAAGCCTATTGATGTCAATGATTCCAGTTGATTTTAACAAGGTATAGACACAGACCATATTTAGTTGCTTTGCTGTTTCTGAGGCAGAGTAGCTTGCATGTTACAAGGAAACTTACTCCCCCTGGGCAAGGCCAGGGCTATATTAACCAGGAGCTGATCAGATGGAAGACCTTCCTGTTGGGTGTGGCTTCTGTTGGGGCTGGTTGCATCTTGCTGAGCATTTTCAATAGTGTCCTTCCATGTGAAGGATCACTGAGGGAATCATCTCAGCAGAGGAGCTGGGCCTACAGGAACTCATGGCAGGGCTATCGGAAAGAAGACTTCTGAGGGGATGTTGCTGAGTTCAGTGTTGACCTGTGTGATCAGGCAACTGATGGCAGCATAAAATGATGATGGCTGAATCAGCACAACAGTGTGAAGAGTAATGAATAATATGTTTATGTCTTCAAATATAACTGTTTAGTCAACCAGTTATGTTTTATAATATAAGCCTATTGAAGTGGGGAAAATAAAAGTAGTATTAAAAAGCACTAAACAGTAGCACAGATATCAGTTTAAAAAGGCATTCACCTCCAGAAAGGCGTCATTTGTCTTCAAAAGTATAGTTAGCTGTTGCAGAAAATAAAGGAATTGCCTGTGTGTCTAAATTGCATCAAAAAACAAGTAATGGTCATACAATTACAGTAAAGAATATTTAATTTAGGCCATAGGAAAATGAATCTATCAGTAAAGAAAATGAACACCCTAATGGATTGCCTATGGCCATTATGGAGTGTTTAAGAATATACTAGATGTATGTACATCTGCTAAGAATGACATAAGCTAATCCTGCACATTGGAGCAGCAGAAAGATCGAGGTAATCCTTTCAGGTGCCTCACAGCTTTGCCTACCCTGATCTCATGTGCCTTATGGAACAGGTTATTTGCCTCTAATATCTGTGTAAATAAATGTTAGCTGACTTGTAAGTTGAACCATTTGACTTGATAACTTAAACAATGAAACCGATACGAAGTTAACATGAAGTTTCCAACAGTCTAAGAAATAGTAGGATTGTTACTCAATGCAAACTGTAATGTGAATAGTATTTTGTTTTTAAATAGAAATTTTGTATCTCCTTGAAACTCATAGAAAATGACAAAAGCTGTGCATGTAGCAGACGTAGCATGTGTCCTTTGATGGAAAACATTGCAGGAGAACAGGTAAGATTAGTGTCACTGACTTAATGTTGAAATATACATTATTTTTAAGTATGTTACTTCACTGGTTCAAAACTCTAGATAAATACCAGAAATACTATCTTATTTTTTATAAGATCTTTGGATTTTTGTCAGACTATGAAAGTATTTAACACACTTTGATTGTCTCTGTACAGATAAAATGTCATTGCATTAAAAAAAAAAAAAAAGTTCTCAAAGTAGGTATGCTTAATCTGTAGGACCCAAAATGAAGAGCTTCAAATAAATCAATTATCTTTCCACAGACTTTTAAGGTTAAGATTATTACAATTTCTTTCATAAAGAAGTTTCTAACCTGTTTACTACTTATTATTTTCTTTCATGTATATGATGTATCACTGATTGCAGGCAGTTTTCAAGAGAGTATATTTTACTGCAAATAAATTTTATGCTCTTTTTGAGATTTGAAAAGACTTATAATTCCCATATTTTTAAATCTGTGAAAATTTAGATTATATGCCACTAAAATATCTTGCAAATACACACTGATTTCACTGATCTCTTTAATCAATCATTTGTTAGAATAAATCACTAGCAAAAATGAAAACATATTTTCATACTATGGAATAATTTAGTTTTTTCATCAGAAGTCATATATAGTACTGAAATTTGTATATTCTTTTTTTAATCTAAAATATATTTTTAAATGCCTAATGCTGAAGACTTCTACAAGAAGTAAGTATTCAAATATTTTCTTTGGTTAAATTTTTAAATATATAATATTAATCCACATTAAAGTATTTTACATTAGCTTTTTAAGTTTTGAAAATTTCCACTGAGAAGTAAGAAATTTTTTTAAAGTTATATTTTTTTCCTTCCTGTGAGCTATGACCCAGCTCTGTCCCCCCCATATATGACTTCATATTTTTTATCTTCTATCACAATTCACCATGACAATGTTCAGCCCCACCATCTACCATCTTCAATCTTTATTTTGATTTCAGATTTTCTTCCAGTTTCTTAATTAAAATACTGAATAAGTCTGAGATGAGAAGTGGTCTCAGAAAAACACATGAAGAAAGTGTCTAGTTGATATTTCCCAGTGAAGTGTTATGGTTTGCAGCTTATCACTATTTCAGCCTCTAACCCACTTTCATGTGTCCTAGTTTTATTTTCTTTAGCCCTTGTTTTTATTTTTAACCCGGTTATCAACCTGTAATAAATTAAATACCTTAGAGAAGTTGAAGAACACTGCTGAAACAATCTTTATCAGCTGGAGCTGCAATCTTGTCCAAGAACAACACTGGTTTTTTTGAGGACTCAATTCCATGGAGTACAAGATGCCCTAATGATTCCAGCTGGAATAGGCATGTTTACACCATCCCTGCCAAACAGCAGGCAATCAACAGCGCATCACTGGAACAGGCCATCCTGCAGAAATGTGCTCAGCTGCTGCTTCCTGCTGACTTCCCACTGCTTAGGGCATCCCACAGCCAAAGCAAACCAGCAGGAAAATAATTAAATGTGAATATGTGATGGGCCTCATGAGAAAGCCAGAGACGTGGCATAAGTCCTACTCAAAAAGCACATGGGCTGATAGAAAGAATTTGTTGGTTGAAGAAAAGATGACAGACCATTAAGTTTCAGTGTTAAAGTCAATGTATAATGTACCTTTATACCATCTGAATGTTCACCTTTACATTTTCTGAACCAGTAAGATCTAAATAAAATTAAGCTTCCTATTCCACACAGCATTCAAGAAAGCGCCATACTGAAAACCAAAGGCTTTATTATATTTCACAGAAAAGTCACACATTCTTGCACCAAATCTGTCACGACACCAGCAATATAGCTGTTTAGCTGCAATCATTGAGAATGTAAGTGCCGAACAACTGTAGGCAGAGATATCTCCTATTAGACCAAAGCATATAGCTAGAGGCACACAAACAACTCACATAAACTTTTCTACTGAATGAAGTGTAGGCAATGAAAAAATGTGTATTGGAACATACTGAGCAACTTCTGCTGGCACCCTAGCATATGGGGAATGGGCTGCGACCAGTGAAAGTCTGCTGGGATGAAGTAAGAACATGGTAGAGATGTTTGCGCTGATCTTCAGACAGGGAAGAGCTTACAGTCTCTGTGTTTTTGTGGGCCATATGTAAGTTACTATGCAACTGTGAGACTACAACCTGATACTACTTTTTCTATTTTCTATTTACATTAAAAATTGATAGGAGAAAATTATTCCCTGACTATCAAGACTGATTAAGAACATCAGAAGTAGTAGTACTGATAATATAATGAACTCCTTTCTTCTGTGGATGCAATAAATATATGAATCACAGTCATTCAACATACACCTCGTGTGTCTCTGACCACCATCATTCACAGTTTTATAGACCACTCTGGATACAAGATCATCGTTATCGGTAGCCATGTGCATGGCAGTCAGTCATGGAGAATATAGAAATGTCTGCGTGTAAGAGCCAAAAAAGAGCTGAAACTCTAGGTCAAACAGGAACCATCTTCTTTTGGAATCCTGTTAGTATCAAAAGGAATTAAAGTGCTATCTAAAACGTTTAATACAAAACACAGTTCACAGTCTGTATGCCATTATAAGGAGATCCCATGGAGGTACTGAGCTGCTACATTGTCTCCATTCCTATGTTGATGGACATGTCATGGGAGGATAACTCTTGACGGAAACCTCTGCTGATGTCAGCCTCTCCTATCACTGCTGTATCTCGTCTGGCTGGTAAACTAGGTTTTTAAGTACAATTCAAAGAATGTCTATGGCTTTGGATAGGGGCCTATTTGGCAAGGGATTATATGCAGATCTAATTCAAAGTGAAAAAATATAAGCTCTTTGAGGCCATTGCCAACTGGCTCGACTGGTAACAACCTCAAGGTCACATGGGGAAACAGCCTGGAGCCAGGTGGATTGAGATCAGAAGGGCACAAGGGCCATCTTACATTTCCCTTCCGTGGTGGTTTAGACCCAGCTGGGACCTGAGCACCATGTGGCTGCTCTGCTGCCCTCCCCCACCCCTGGGCAGGAAGGAGAGAGGGAGGAAAATACAAACCCCACAGGCTGAGATAAGGAGGATTTAATACAACAATGCAAAAGCAACAGTCAGAACAACAACAGTAACAATAATAGTAATAAGACAATGTATAAAACAAGATATAAAATGTACAGACCATGAGTGGAGAGGAGTGAAGCAAACCCCAGCTTGGACCAAGTACCCTGGCATTGAAGGCATGACATTGGCATAGTATCAAGTAGCCCACTAGTTGGTTCAGGTGTCTATCCTGTCTATGGCTCCCTCCCAACTGCTGGTGAAAATTAACCCTATCCTAGCTGAACCAGGACACCTTCCTAAGCTTCAGTTTGTTGACCTTGGCAAAATGTAGCTGGCAGCTAAGAAATGCATAGATTTCTTACCAGCTCAGACAAAGTGAGGCCACTTTTTGCTATGAGATCCCCATTGCAAAGTTTTATTGGCATAATTCATGAGATATCAGTGGAAATTCCACTATGTTACTAACCTATTTTCTTCCTGGCTGGGCAGGTGTTAATACTGTCACCCGTCCCGAGAGATTGAACCAAACTCTGTGATAAATGCTCTGGCAAAGTGATCTTACTGAATTCTAAATGTTCAATAGCCCTACATTCTGCCCTGGAGAAGGAGTAGTTAATTTACACAACTTATTTTGAACAACTGTTTAGAGTTAAAGCATAGACAAGATTTACAGTAAGATTAACAGGGGTATTAGCAATTTTGTAAAAAAAATCTTCTACTAGATAAAATTGTAGAATATTTGAATCTCTATGGTATTACTGGTATGGTACTACTGCCTTCCTCTGTGCTTCCTCTGGTAACCAGTCAAGTTTCCTATCATGTAGCTGATGTGTTGATTCCATACTATCTCCACTGTTTTTCTTGGCCACATCTTCATTATTCTCCACACACCAAAACTTCAGCAACATTTCTGAAAACATCAGCCATGCAATTGTGTCATATTTTAAAAATATACATTGTCTTCCATGAACTAAAACTTGAGGTGGAAACCAAATCAAATGCATTAAGTATTAAAATAAACAATACTGTTATATCATATCATTCTGTGCAATACCGTTCATCATTTGAAGTCCAGAAAGCATTCAGATTCTATTGGATTTAAAAGTTCTGTGCAAATTCTAATAAAGCCTTCTCAGACATGGACTACAAAACATTGGCTGATCATAGAATCATTCTGGTTGGAAGACACCTTCAAGAACATCAAGTCCAGCCATTAACCCAGCACTGGCAAGTCACAGCTAAACCATGACCCTAAGCACCAGATCTATATGTGCTTTAAATACCTTCAGGGATGGTGACACAACCACTTCCTGGGGGTGCCTATTCCAATGTTTTACAACCCTTTCTGTGAATAAATTTTTCCTAATATCTAATCTAAACCTCCCTTGGCCAAAGTTGAGGCCATTTCCTCTTATTCTATTGTTTGCTACTTGGGAGAACAGACTAACACCCACCTTTCTACAACCTCCTCTCAGGTAGTTGTAGAGAGCGATAAGGTCTCCCTTGAGCCTCCTTTTCTCTAAGCTAAACAACCCCAGTTCCCTCAGCTGCTCCTCATAAGACTTGTTCTCTAGACCCTTCACCAGCTTCATCAGCCTTCTTTTGACAGTCTCCAGCACCTCAATGTCCTTCTTGTAGTGAGTGGCCCAAAACCAAACACAATATTTGAGGTGCAGCCTCACCAGTGCTGAGTACAGGGGTACAATCACTTCCCCAGTCCTGCTGGTCATACTATTTCTGACACACGCCAGCATGCGGTTGATCTTCTTGGCCACCTTGGCACACTTCTGCCTCATATTCAGCCAGCTGTTGACCACAAAGCCCAGGTCCTTTTCTGCCAGGCAGCTTTCCAACCACTCTTCCCCAAACCAGTGGCCTGGGGGTTATTGTGATCCAAGTGCAGAACCTGGCACTTGGCCTTGTTGAACCTCATCCTGTTTGTCCCAGTCCATCAATCCAGCCTGTCCAGATTCCTCTGTAGAGCCTCCCTACCTTCAAGCAGATCAACACACCCGACTAACTTGGTGTCATCTGCAACCTTGCTGAGGGTACCCTCAATCCCCTCATCAAGATCATTGATAAAGATATTGAAAAGAATAGGCTCCAACTGAGTCCTGGGGAACACCACTTGTGACCAGGCACCAACTGGATTTAACTCCATTCACCACCACTCTCTGGGGCCAGCCATCCAGCCAAGTTTTGATTCAGCAAAGCATACACCTAGCCAAGCCATGAGAAGCCAGTTTCTCCAGGAGAATGCTGTGGGAAAAGGTGTCAAAAGATTCACTAAATTCTAGGTAGACAACATCCACAGCCTTTCCCCCACCAACTAAGTGAGTCACCTTGTCATAGAAGGAGATCAGGTTAGTCAAGCAGGACCTGCCTTTCATAACCTGATCAGGCCTGATCAGGCCTGATCAACTGGGTGTCCTGTGTGTGCCTCATGACGGCTCTCACAGTAGTCTAGTCCACAACTTTCCCTGCCACTGAGGTCAGACTGACAGGCCTGTAGTTCCTCCAGTCCTTGTTCCTGCCCCTCTTGTTGCAAATGGGTGTCACATTTGCTAACCTCCAGCCAAGTGGAACCTCCTCGGTTAGCCAGAATGATGGAAAGTGGCTTGGTGAACACTTCCACCAGCTTCCTCATGTATTAGACAGTGCCAAGCGGTGTTTCTTGAGACTCATGGCAGTGCTGAGTTTAATGCACTGATTTGGATAAAAGATTAAAAAAAAAAAATAGTTTCAAACTTACATGGAGTGCTAAGTAAGAGGGTTTTATGCACCAGTGGCAGGACACTTCATACTTTCTTTTTGTACAAAATAATTGTATCAGAAAATATACATCATGTAATTTATTACTTGCTAAGAGAAGTAGAATATTTGTAAGAGGATGATAAAGCATCAGTCAAGCAGAAATTTATGATATGCAAATGAATATGAATATGTGTTAAAAATAAGTAAGCATTGTGATAAGAAAATTAATAAGCAGCATTTTTAGCTGATTAAAACTTGAAAGAACAATGAGATGAATTAAATTTATCTTAGTGATTAGAACTTCAAAGAGCTTATAGTGAGTAAGAACTGTTTTATGGTCTACTAATTAACAAGAACTGAGAGTGAAAATATATCATTGTTCTCAGAGTAATCCTGCTGGGCAACTTTCAATTAACTAAGTCTTGCAAATGTGCTTTTCTAATTGATAGTAGATAGGCTGAATCTTGTATGAATCATTATTTTTAACTGATATTGACTAGGAGTAAGGCAAATTATGGAGTGCTCAACAGAAATGATAGAAGTAGGTCTTTTGCACAGAGGAACAACAAATTGAAAGACAAAGATATCTAATTTGACTGTAGTTTTTAGAGCATAACCTGATAAAATATTTAAAAGAGGTATAGTTTAGATAGCATTAGAGCTACCCAGAAATTTTTGAAAGAACAAATTTTTTGAGGTCCAGTGATCCAGAAAAAAAAAAAAAAAAGAAAAGGATTTGACAACTACAAGCATGGCGGGATGCCAGCACTATTTATAGCTGACTTGAGTGAGAGCAGCAGTCTATAAGAATAGATGAGCATCACAAATGGAAAGAGGAAGGAGAGCACTTTGTGTTGCTTGCTGTTTAACATTGGATACTGACCAGAATAATTTGAACATTACACCCTATTAGCTATGCGGTTAGACAGAATCCAGGAAAAAGCTTTTGCTTGTGTGTGTTTATAAAATAGACAACTGTTCTTTACAGATTTTTTTTCCCTTCAAGGGTGGAAAAAAACAGTTTCCAGATTTTCCAGCACCTTAAACCACTTAATATTTATAACCTTCTTTGAATAAAGATATCTGGCAATTTGAATACTAGTCAGCTGGAAAACTTTCTCCCTAATTCAAAGCTATATCTACCAGGGAGAGTGAGTATTCAGGTTGGTATCCCAGACCATACAAAGAAATGTCTGCTAATGCTAGGTCTGCCATTCAATTCCTTTTGTGCTGGACTTTCCTGTATTTCAGAAGATTTTTTTGTTGACTTTTGTGAGGTCAGTTTTCCAGAACACTTTTGACATTCAATAGAAGGACATTATTCAAATGTCAGTCATAACATCTTCAGCAGATAAGAGAAATATTTATCCAACTGGAGAACCACTAATTGGTAGAGGATGGTTCACTCCTTGCAGAAATTGGTCCCAAGTAATCTGGTGACTACACCTCTGGAAATTCATAGAGAAGATATAGTTGAATTAAAATGTAGAGTGACTGTTCTGAAAACCATTTAAGCCTCAGGGTGGTGGAGGTAAAACAAAAGGTTTCCCTGTTCACTAATTAAGAACTTTCACCACTTTAACCCTATCCCAATTTAGAGAAATACATATCACACTGGGCATGCTAATGAGAGAGTAACTCATGTTTTCAGGTTAGTATTTGCACCACTGCTTTGAGAATGATACGCTTTTAATTGAACCCTCTCTGCTTAATGGTTGCCTGCTCACATGAAAGAGAAACAGGTCTAGAAAGTGTAATATCTTCTCATATAAGAAATATTATGCAATTAGATCAAATTCCTTTGCCTGTTATATTCCTAGTTCTGGTGTTTCATTTGAAGTATGAATTTAAATGAATTTGGATAAAAATACAAAAAAAATAAGTTACTGAGATTTAATGTCAAGCTGAAATGGTCTATGCAAAACAGATCTTTTTTACTGGTTTTGAAATCAGTAAATCCTTTTTCTGAACTGTCAAAAGAAACTCAGAGTGATTACTGCAGAATGTTCAGACAGGTTTCAAGAGATGAAACCTCTGTTCTGGGGTTGAGTATTTTTCCTACTTAATTCCTCTTGTCCCTCCTGGTGGCTGATAACACTAAAGTCCTTGTGACTAGTTTCCACAGCCTTTATACATTTTCTGATTCCTTCCAGTTACCTAAAATACAGGGCCTGTGTCCACATCTTGCACTACAGTGATTTTAAAATCAGACCATTTCATTTTTATGCACATTTCTAAAAATTTCTCCAGTAAAGTGGTTTAATCCAGATGAGATGGCCACATGGGTATGTCACGCAGTAGTAGGAAATATAATGGTATCATTCAGGTTTTTCAAGGCTCAGAAATCAAAGCCAATGAGTGCAAAGGTAGAGGAATACCATTGCACAAAACCACCAGATTTACTTCTGGTGGCACTAAGAAACTCAGTTTCAAAGATGCCAACCCCAATAAAACTGCATTCTTTTGCTCTCACTATAGTGTCAATTATTCTGGTTTAAAAATTACAGAATTATAAACTGCTGGGAATGCTTACTGTGTTGGAGCCCTTGAAAGGTCTACATTTTCAAAAGGCAAAGAGATAAAGTTTCCTTTAGCTGGTCATGAAACTTTGAGTTTTCTAAATAAGAAAACAAGGCTTGAGCTCAAATTCAACCTACAATGAAAGTCTTTATATACAAACCTTTCTTCTAGTTTAGTGTGAAAATACATGCAGGTAAAAAAACCCCAAACCCTAACTGTCTTGTGACTATGCAAGAAAACTACAGATACTTGGGTTCTCTTTTGGTTTACGTCACAATATTTTCTTTCATGAGTTAACATATCTTGTATATTTTATTTTTTTTAACAGATACAAATGGCTTATAATTTCTTCACTCAAAGCATACTAAAATCAATGTCAGTTTAGAATAAAAGGAGGTGATTTCTCATTTGACTCAATCATTAATAAACACATTGACTGCATCAGATGATAATTCCTAAAAATATCTAGATGGGATATAAATTCATTATTTAGGTGGGAATTAAAAANTTTTAGGGGGAAAAAAAAAAAAAAAAAAAAAAAAAAAAAAAGATTCATTTCATCCACAGTGGAATTTTAGACTCCAGATCATTCTTTAGTTCAGAAAAATAGGGACATGAGTTCTGCCTTCAGTGGGCTAAGTCCTTTCATATCACTCTGAAAGTTCTGTCAAAACCAGAAAGTTCAAAATCACTGGCAAAAAAACCCCACTCAAACCCAACAACTCTGTTTTTATTTAAAAAAATATTTATAATACTTTAAAACTACGGAGAGATTTGGTGCTGAGAGCATAATGTAATAATGACAGAATTTACCTATAACTATAGATTTTACATAAATGCTTCACATTTATGCAGTAAACTTATGCAGTATTATGCAGGAATTGACAATGTTACGGATATTTGGACAAGAAGACAAAATTGATATAAATAATTTTGTGAAGGTCAACAGAATTATCTTTGTATTTTTTATGAGAGGAGTATAATATAAGAAGAAATATACTTCTTAAGATTTTAAAACCTGAATCTATTTTCCCTTAGTTCCTTAAAAGAGCAAAGCAATGTCAGACTTCTTCCTGAAATATCCACTGTGCACCACATGCAAATCAGCTCTGGCATTGCTTGCTTTTGCTAAGGACCGAATTATTTAAAGACAGGCCTATGCTTCATGAACTGAAGCTTGCCCCCAGATTCATTTGTCTCCTTTCACTTTCTTTATGGTCCTCACCTACTCTCCTTCAAATAGCAGACAGAAACAGATCAGGTGTACATTTTGTCATGTTCATATCAATGCAAATGTAACCTATATATTGAAATTTTACTTGGACCATCTTTTTTCACAACAGTAGCTGGCACTGATTTCTACAGAAGAATTAGACCATCAAATCAACAGTTTCTATTGTCCATCTGTTTTATGAAGCCTATTCAGAAATGAGTGAGGAAGCTTTGTATGATTGTTTCTTATAATGTCTGCTGTTGTTAAATACTTATCACAGGTATAATCTTCAGTAGAAATTTTTCATTTCTCATAACCAAGAACATCAAAAATTTGAATATCACTCTTAGTAATTACTAAGAAAATGGCAAAATTTATTTACTCAGACACTACACACAAGGGAGCTGAGAGGGCCCTCTGAAATACCAGCACATTGCTCCTCTCCCTCCTTGTTCTGTGATCCTTTACTAAAATCAGCAACTCAGCATGCCATAAAAATAGCAATGATGGCTGGATTGATTTTATTCTTCAGGGAGGTGAATCAACTCACTGAAAGTCTGACAAACACCGAGCCCAGCACAAAGGAGGTGGCAGGAATATATATCTGGAGGCAAGAAGGGGAGTCAGTAAAGAGGGATCTGGTTGGGCAAGACTTCTTTTGGCAGCGTTGAGCTGTCAACGATTGTTGCAGCTGTCATGTGTGATCTGACTTTTACATGGAAATACAGTTTTCTGGCTTTAAGCAGTAGAACAGCAGTTGCAATTATGAATGCTGTTTCTGGTTCAAAGTCTTAAGTAGGCTGGGAGCTAAGAGATGGTCAAAGGTGCAAAGCATTGGTGATTCTCCATGTCATTTGTAGTTGATTCAATCAAAAGATTTAGCGATACCTTCCTTCCTTCCTATTTTAGTAATCCTGCCCTTGCACATTTCCTTTTGCTTGAGAAACTGCCAGATGCAATGTCTTTCTTCATTTTTATAGTACTAGACTAAACATGATTCATGCTCCCTTCTTTCACTTCCTATCATATATCTTTTAACATACCCTTGATCTATTCAAGGTCTCCTATGACCTTCTATTTCTCCTATTTTTTTACCTGCTTCTCTCAGTCACTAAGATTTGCATTGTTAGAAATTTGATCACCTGAAATCTTCTCTGTCTTGCTTCTGGGCTGTTGCCTTTTACATTCCTTAACTGTAATTAATAGGAAAAGAACTTCTTGATTTTGGGCTACATTTTCTCTTTCTTTGGCTATGTCCATTTTGTTGCTTTCCTAGTAGCAGACTCAAAAGCTCACTTTCAACTACTTTTCTCCTTCAAATATAAAACTCAAAACAGTAAACATTTTCTGAAATAAAATTAAATAAAATAAAAGCCTAAGAATCCACTTTTTTTCAAATTTGTTTGTACTTATCAAAACACAAAATCATGAACATATTGAACAAAGATTTGGGGCTGTTAGCCTGGAGGAAAGAAGGCTACAGGGAGACCTTAGATTTGCCTTCCAGTACTTAAAGGTAGCCTACAGGAGAGATGGGAAGGGACATTTTATCACCGAGTGTAGTGATAGGACAAGGGGTAACAGTCTTAAACTGAAAGAGGGTAGATTTAGATTAGTTATTAGGAAGAAATTATTNTGACTTTAGAAGGAAATTATTTACTGTAAGGGTGGTGAGACACTTGAACACATTGCCCAGAGAACCTGTGGATATCCCCTTCTTGGAAGTGTTCAAGGTCAGCTTGGATGGGGTAAACTGATTAGTGGGAGGTGTCCCTGCCCATGGCAGGGGAGTTGGAACTAGATGATCTTTAAGGTCCCTTCCAACCCAAATCATTCTATAAGTCTATGATTCTAAAGCCATTGTGCTTGGATTAGTACTCATCTGTCAGGGAAGGCCCATACTACAGGTATGGTAAAAGAAAATTTTTTTTCCTCACTCCTATTTCTTTGGTCCGAATAATAAATACACTGCACAAATACAGTAACCTTGTATCTGAGATGATTAGGACTCCGGCAAGCATACGAAATATTCCTTGGTTGTCTTCAAAGTCTTACTACAGTATTCAGCCTGTGAATTATGACTACCCAATATTAGACATTTGCACCATAGATTAAGAATCACAGAGTTTGTTTCTCCATTCAACAGCAACAATAATTGACAGAAACTACATTAGATGTGTTTGAAAAACATTTTGAAAAAAATCCTCTTAATCAAAACCTTATCCTATGGGAGGATATAATACATATAGACATAAAACATTAAAAAAAAAAGCTCTAAGATGTTAGATATATAAATTACTCTAAACAGATGTGCTAGCTGGAAGTCCTATTTGTAGTCTTGAATCTGGACCTTATATACCAAAGATTTTGTTCTGGACAATATTGTCCAAAAAATTATATATTCCAAAGGCTACACTTCAGTGAGCTTGTTTGTGCAATGAAATAGATATGCTAAATAAGGTGGCCAAATCAGTAGCAAGAAAAACTGACTCAAATAAGTTTGAGTGTATCATAGCAATAGCAGCCATGTTTGGCGCCTCAGTGCTGAAAGAGTGGAATTAGCTTGGTGCTTTAGTATTTCTCATAACTTTATATAATTTACTATTCCAGCATATTTATTAACTGTTTCTTTCTACAACAACCTCATGCTCTGTATGGAGCTTTTATCCAAATGAGAGCCTATATAAGAATGTACCAAAACCTCCCTACTAATGCCAGCAGAAAATGAAGCGTGTATGAAAATTGATGTCCTTCTATATCATTTAGTCAGCCTTCTGCAACTGAAAGTGACTTCCTGAACTGCTATAAGTAAACCTTCATGCATTAGTCCCTTAGTGGTGCTAGTCACAGATGTAAAAACAATCTCAGTTTTTACTGCAGCTTTTGAGATCTAGTAGGAGCGGATACAACAAAATGCAAAATTCTCTGTATGAATACCACATATGGGTGCTCTTACAGTTTCCAGGGTAGAAAGAGATGATGGGAGGAGAGAAGAAAAGGAGGTAAAAAGGGAGGCACTCTAAACCTTCAGATAGATGTTATTAAAAATTAAAAAATGGAAAAAGTTAACTTTTAACAGAGAGGATCTAAAATATTTTTGCAACACAATCTGTGGAAGAATTTTTACTGGTAAATGGTAAGAATTATAACTTAAAGGAAATCCTGGTGACCCTGAAAATTTCAAATTAATAATGTTGTCAAGCATTGACAAGGTGTCTGACAAATCAGCAGGAAAAGAACAACAATAGTGATTTCTAATAGAGAATTTGTCCGTAAAACAATCATATCTGTTGTTTGTATGTAGAGTATTTGTAGACACAATTTTCCCACAAAGTCAACAGAATCTTCATTGCATTAAACAGAAGCATTAGCAATGATTTTTTGCAGGTAAGAAACTGAAAATACATAGAATTTTATTATGCACACTTTTTTCTATGTATTTATTTTATTACGCATTAAAAAATACTAAAGGATCACATATATGATTTTATTAAACTACTACTTCTTTGCTAGTCACTGGAATAAATTCCTGGTAAAGCCACTGTTAGTTAACAGTTTCTCTGTGTGGAAAGGGTCAACTATGAAGAGCCTAAGGAAGAAGAGTGAAGAACACATCCTTTAATATCTTGTCATCAAAGTCACATCCATTTGTATAACAATGATTCTTCGTGTTGCATTCCCTTAGCCCTAGTATGAAGATACTTCTCCCTTTTTTCTCATTTACAGACTGAATATGAAGAATGTACATAGTCTCACATAAAGAAACCAATTATACCACAGTTTCTTAATTTGCTGGCTTCGGCAATGGAGAAAAGTAGAAAAATTCTGGACCCTTCCCTTCATTCTGGCCACTGATTTCCACATCTGCTTCACATCCCATCGAGACTGTTTGCATAACTGTTTAAAGTAGATTACTGAAATGATCTGGATTAAAAGCAGTCCTAAGAGACAGTTAGTTTATAGTTGAAATGCTATAGCATCCAGATAGCTCATAATTTAAGGGTTTACAATCTGTGCATAGTTTTCCTAAATCACTACATCAATCTTCCACTCTTTCTGATTTTTCTAAGTATTCAGTTGGCCACCTTTTAACTGTGTATTAGAATATGATGTTCTGGCTTCAGTAGAAGGAAGAGCATCATAGTTTAGTGTAGTCTTTCCCCAAAAGCAGCAGTAGGCTAGCTCAAAATTAGTAGGTTAGCTCAAAAACTTCTTGCAATTAAACTTACAAGAGTGTTTTTACTCTTTTTCTGGACCTACAAAGCTTCCTTCTCTCTGCAGGAGAAAGAGAGTGAGATAAGTGGGGGGTTAAGATGTAAGAATTTACGTCCTGTGTTTCTTTTTCAAAGAGTTTCCACCATCCTAACACCTATGAATTTTTATTGTTTCACGGTCTTACACACAGATGATCTACTGACTTGTGTGTAGCACAAGAAAAGGAGTATGCAAATATTTTGTGCAGATAGTTGTGCCAATCCACTTCAGAAATATAGCACTAAGGATAATAGTCTTCTGGCTGCACTAGAAGGTGTTCCTCAATGTTAACAATAGTGGGATAGCATACTGCTGCAATACATTGCATCTATCTGTGGACCATAGCTCACAGGCTCAGAGTTCTGCTGAAATTCTTGAAAATTCTCTCATAGTTTTGTCCACTTGGGTGGCTACATGGCTCTAACACTTTGCAAAAATATTTTATCCTGTTCATCCAGTCTACACAAAGAAATTCATTATTACCCCTTCTTAAACTGAGAAATACAGTTATCTTGTTTACACAGCTGCCAAAGCTAATTCCCTATGGACATTATTCTCCATTCTGTTGCAATGTACTCTGTTACAGTTTAACTTCAGGATAAACCAAGTCCTAACACTCCTTTTTAGCAGTCCTGGTTATATTTATTTTATTCTTTTAAAAACAAAGGTGAATACAGCATTTAAAGAGTACAGGAAAGATTAACTGGTAAGAAACTTTTGCTTTGTGTATGTGTTTTTGTGTGTGTAGTCACTCTCATACGTCTGAAAGGATTTTTTTAATTTCTCATTAAATCAAAATGAACTGGAAATACAGAAGGGAGAGAGTTTCCTAAGAAACATGGGAAGCACTGAAATCAAAGTAAAATTCTCATATTATAGCTAAATAAGTTTTTCTATCTAATGAAAGAATATTGACAACATCAGACTAGAAAACATCCACTTTGATTTTTCATACTTTGTAATCTGTTGTCTGATATCAAATAAGCATGACACAGATGGCTAACCTAAGTTCAGTAATGTTAATTTTTGTTGCCCTTGGGAAGGAAAACAGTATGAGCACTCATGTATCAGGAGAGGAATCCTGTAAGTTCTTGACTAAAAACAAGGTACCACTTTATATATATTTTTATATATATATATAAAAACTATGTTTCATTCTAACATAGCAACTTTATTAAGAATTAAGATAATTTTATTTGATTCATAGCCTCAGAAATAGTAATCTCATCAAGTTTTCTTTCCTCTTTCCCGCCTTTCTTCTCTTTCCTCTCTCTTCTCCTCCCTCATTCTTCCTTGTTTCCTGTTACTTCCTTCTTTCTCAAAACAGTAAGACCAAAGAGAGCTTTTTCATTGTTTTGAATTCTTCAATGGACTATCAAGCAAACATTGAACCATAACTCTTTGGATGTGCTTGTGTTCACTAGCTGGTACAGAAGTGCTGAACATCCCAGAAAAGCCTTGATCAAATACAGTTGAGTGCAAATCTGAATAATTCCTGACTATAACCTATCAGGTTGAAGATCCAAAGCCCAATTAGTATTTAATTAACTTTTTGTTTTATTTTGTCCTGTCTTTTCAAAATAAAGAATGGAAGCAAATAAAATAATCCGATTCCACTGTTTGGGGTAGGGGAGGGGATGGGAAACAAAAAAGAAAATGAGTTCTCCCCTTAAAGTTCAGGAAAGCTGTTACTATTTACAAAGTAATTTTTCATTGCAGACTCATATTTTCTGAGAGACATAGTACCGTTTCTCAACAGAGAGCTGAAAGCGTCCTAGATGATGCTAAATGCTTGCTTTTATTAAACCCATTATGGATCGGATCTTATGGTCTCTGATGCTGCACATTTGTTTACCAGCCTGAAACTGCCAAATGAAGCAATTTACTCCCTCCATTTTTTATTGTTCTTGTATGCCTTAAAGAAATGTTGCAGCTGAACTTATATTATGAGCTCTTGGTTCCTGAGAAGTTATTTATAGCTTGGGCTGTATAGCTGGTAGAAGGAAGGAGTGGCAGAGTCAAAGTGTTATGAACTGACTACAACCCCCATTCCCCATCACCCTATGCTGCTCATGGGAAGGAGGTAGAAAAGTTGGGAGTGAAGCTGGGCTTGGGAAGAAGGGAGGGGTGAGGGGAAGGTGCTTTTAGATTTGGTCTTGTTTCTCATTATCCTACTCTGTTACAATTAGTTGGTAATAAATTTAATTAATTTACCCCAGTCAAGTTAATTTTGCCCATGACAGTAACTGGTTAGTGATATCCCTGTCCTTATCTTGGCCCACAAGTATTTTGTTGTATTTTCTTCCCATGTCCTTCTGAGAAGGAGTGAAAAAGCAGCTTGGTGGTCAAAGAAAAGTTGCAAGGTGAATAAATAATTAATTATTTTTTTTTGTTGCCAAAGATCAGAAAGATCAAGCACAATCATATTTTTATAAAGTATTCCCATTACTCTATATTAACATGTTGCTTGTGAGTATTCTATGTATGATGCTTTCATAAAGCACACTAGGAAAACAGCTTTCTGGTTTCCACAGGTTTGCCACTGGAGTAAAAATGAAATGCAGAATAAAGAAACTACAAGTTAGAGACAAAAGATGATCTATCTCAAGATAATTTTGTAACAAAATCTATTTGTAAGGGTTAGCTTTGTTACCTTTTCAGGAAACTATCTCCACCATGGCTGTAATATCCCTCCTAGATTGTCTCTTTCTCTTCATGCCTGCCTAGCTGACTAAATTTGCTCAAGGAGGTGGCAATCTCCCATTCTTCCAGAGCTCTGCCCTTGGTGGCTGAAGCTGCCAGGATATGGCAAGCATCTGGCCATTCTACATGCTGATCCCATTCCAAATATGATACACATTAAAGTGCTTAACAAACCAGATGCAATCTGTCCCTGGGACTTTAACATGGATTATATTGGTTACATCGGAGCAGTAGTAACAGAAAAAATGTCCCTAATAAAAATCTAAGCTGAAAATAACACTGTTACATGGGTTAAAAGCTTTTCATTGCAGATTTTAAAGGAAGATCATAGAGGTTTGGAGGGGCAGAGAAGCAGCATTTGTTTTAGAGGAAAGCATTTTTCATCAATGAGTTGAAATGCTGTCAAACGCCGTCCAAATTTTGTAAAAGCTGTAGATCTTCTCCCTGTTTCTTTTGCTAGCAGAACTTTAGCTGGATTGTTTTTCCCATGATACAGAACTGACAAGGACACTTAAAATGCATTCAGCATTCTGAATTTTATGTAGAACTATTATTGATAAAAAATATGGGTTCTTAAAAAATTTATTAAAGATGCTGAGAAATTTATTTCTGAGGTGGCAAAAGGGCAAGAACTTAAAATCTGTCTCTCCTCCAGTGAAGAAATAGCACTGTAAATGGACAAAAACTAGGAAGCTGTTTGCCTTTTTTCATAGATGTTTGTCAGGAGTTGAAAATGTTTAGTGCTTAGTAACAGTTTCAAATTTCACAAAAAGTTTTCAGTGAATTTCAGCCATTTTTAATATTGATTTCATAGTTCTTGATTTCTATGGAAGACTATGACTTCTGCAAAGCACACAGGGTTCTGATATTGATGTTGCTGTTAACCAGAAATGATACAGTCAAACTCTAAAATCCTAACCATTTAGCTGTGATATTGCTTCAGTAAATGAAATCTCTGAGTATGCTTTGGCATGTCCTGCTAACAGGAAAAGGTGTATTTCCTTCCAATCCTACCTGTCAGCCTATTCAGTCACAGTTAGCAAGTAGCTAAATTTGCCACTATGCAGTAGCTTCTTGTATCTTCTTTGCCTCACAACTTCATCTCAGAAGTTAGGTTACATTTCTTTCAGCTGCTTTGCAACTAATGGCCATCATTAAGTGCTGTGTTAGCTTCCTTAGGCTCTGCCTCTAATCAGTGAAGAAAGGTTGCTCCAGAGGGTGAGCAGAAGCATCCAAATAAGGTGCTGTTCAAAACTCTCAGGGTGAACACTTTTCACTTTACAGTGGGAACTGAGTGGGATGAATACCCTGGAGAATAAAATGTTGTTATCAATCTATTATAAACCAGTTTACTTCAAGTTTGTTCTGCTGTTTCTTCCACCACCCCATCTTGACATTCAATTTGGTGGTTTGGCTTGTTTTCCTTTTTGTCTCCAGCCTAGCTCTTTATCTTTTTCCAATATCTGCTTCCTTGAAACATGGTTTGTCTGATGACATCTTTTCTTTAGTTCAGATTCTATGTTAGTAATTTGGTTTGAGAACATTGTTGTTACAATAGCACAAGAACTGAAATTGGAGGTATCTATATACAGCTATGCTAGAAAGCAGGTAGAATCATTCCCTAATCCTAGCCACAATCTTGATCAAAAATACTTGCTGGGAATACCTGAAGAGTTTAGGAATCAAACACAGAAGGACTGAAAAGAAGACGTAATAAATTTACAGGATTTTTAGGCTGGGACACTGCAAAGAATTATTCCAATTTAATCTGATTCCTATAACCTTCAATATTATTATTTAGATCCTTAATAACAACTCCTCACACTTCTGATTGTCTATGCTGAGTGTAAATGGTTCTTGAAAGACATCTCGGCTACCAAAAGTATCATGTTGCCAGAATGAAAGGAAATAAACAACCATGATCTGTGATCACTTATAACCCCTAATGTCTCCTGCCTAGGCTCCACTCTATTTTCCTTAAGTCCTATACCCATGAATAACACTTCCTTGAATAAATAGTCCTACATCTCACAAAGCTCTCATTTTGTACTGTACCTATAGAAAATTACTAGTATTATTATCATTATTATTATTTCACACAATGTAATATTAAATGGAAAACAAAATGTAATTAATATGAGGATCATTAAATATTCCATAATAAGATTGACAAGTGGGTTTGTGTCTTTCCAGTACATATGGATGCTTATCATAATTTCTTTTAACTGTCTTTTACAGACTGTACACATTGAGCTCTTTTAATCTTCCTTTAAGTGTTACTCTCTTCAGCACTGTCATCACTTTTATTCCTCATGTTTCATCTCTTACCCTTCAATTATTCAGTCTTTCTCCAGTAATCATATACTCAACACTGAATGTTATATCCAGGGCAACAGTATGTGAAAAAAATGCAGTCCATAACTCAGAAAGTATTTAAACACGTAAACCATCTTAGCCGTATCATAAATATCATTAATGTCACTGAAAGGATCGAAATCTACATGTGTATGGACTGCATACTGTGCTTTGGAATTATGCAGAGGAAATATTTCTTTTCCATTCAGTGAAATATCAACAAGTCTGTATCAACAATTGATTTTTTTTATTATTATTATTTCTCTTTTTTAAGTAAGCTCTTATCCAGCATTGCTACTTTCTGTATATTCAGGAAATACATGTATACATTATATATTCATATATTGTCTAGAAAAATATTTTACTATTTGTTATTATGGTTCAAATTTCCATATTTTTTCCTTTGTATATTTGTTTTTACCATTTTTTTACCTATTTCAAATAGGCAATTCATAAATGTCATTAGAATCTTGATGTCCTCTCTTAAAATATCCACATCAATCGTGTCTTTACAAGTGTCATGGTCTGAAGTGTCATATTATATTCTCTTACAAGCTAATTACTTTACTTTTGGTTACAAATCTTTGCTTATTTTTTCCAGTGGATTTTCAGTCCAGATGATGGTATTTGTATCTAGCAGATATCAAACTTATTAGGAGAGGGAGATTTTACCAGGTATTTCACATCAAATATGTCTAGTATACCAAATTTGTCTAGTATATTCTCCTCAGCTACCTGTCTTCTGCTTTTTTATTTTTCATTGTTTATTTTCCACTTCTTCTTGTGTCTTGGCATCTAAAAAAGTCTCACATATTTTTCAAGTGTCTGCTACCATGGAGTAGGGTAGTCATATATGAATCTTCAGATAAAAAGAAAAGGGGGAAATACTTATTTTTATTGTGAATCAGTGACAGTCACTCTTAGACCTTTTCTCTAGACTTTTAAATGCAGTAAAACCAGTGGAAGCTTCTATAATACAGTTGTAAGTTTCTTTCACAGCAAAATTTTGCCCAAGATTATCTTGGAGGTTTCAGTGCCCTCTAGTGGGTTACAGTTTTAATCTTAATTTTTATTTTAGTCAGGGCTTCACTAGTTCCAAGTATGTACAAGATAAACAAGCTGAATTAATACCCAAGGATATGAACAATGCCGACTATAACAGGGGGTAAAGTAGTAATCATCTGGTATAGTTATTCAAAACCACAAGTGCTTACAAATCTAAGAGGCACTTTCCCACATATGATTTTTGGATGACGGAGGCCTTGACACATTCAATCTTACACAACTGTATGCAACAGAAAGTGGTAGTCTCTGCAGGAGGAGTTGAGAAATATCTGCAAAACCTGAACAAATGATTTGGTATATATTTGTTGGCACCCGAGTACCTAGGAGGTAAAATATTGCACCATTCTCAGTACCACAAGCATTGCTTTGAATTGTTGCAGCTTTCTTTCATGCTGTTCATATGATGTCTGAAGGATGAGACCAATAAGTATTTTAGAATTTTTTGGGTTAGGATCAGAGACTGAGGGGAAACAAAGATGGGCTACTACAGATTAGAACAATATGGGAAGGAAACAGACTCACTATGAAACAAAGATGAAAAAAAAAACCCCAAAACAAAACAGAAAAATAAAATGTCTTTAAAAATAAGACAGTTAAAATATTGGGATAGATGAATAGGATAGGAATGCTTAATTCCTGTCATGGCCATAAGCAATCAAAATATATGGAAGATGTTCCAGTTCCACAATGAAATTCAGCAATGCTCACAGGCATTTCTCACTTTGGACTTTTCCTTCCCCATACTCTTATTCTCTGTCATTCCTAATTCTGTTATTACCTCCCGTGGATTAACAGCTTGTACACAGCGGAAAAAAAAAAAAATTACTTGAATTTTCCATTTTTTGTATTATGTTAGTGTTGCTAATTCCTCGTTACACATTGCCTCTGTAAATTCTGTCAAACTGTGCTATGCTGAACACTACTTATATGCACAGTGTCTTTGCATTGTGATGATTCTAACATTTCTCCATTTGGGGTTAAAAAATTTTTCTTGCAAAAGGAGTTTCAAATTTTTTTTTTCTATTTGTTTTTCTTAATTTTGATTTATTTGAGGATATTCTTGTTAAAATTCTCCTCTCACAATTTTTTCCCAAACTCTGCTATTAATTGTCCTAAAATTATTCACAGTTACTCAATTGATTCTCTGAGCTGAGTTCTTTTGTTTAGATAGAATTTTATTTTGAATGCAAACATTCTGCTAATGTGTATACATTTTAGAGAAAAACATTATATTTCTCTCAGCCTGGAGATTAGAATTTTCTTTGTTCACCAGCCCAAACTTTTCAGCAATGGTATTTTTGATGAATGACACAATGCAAAGGCATGGAACTTCTGGATGTAGATCTTCAGTTTTCATTAATTAATACAGTTACTTGGTTCAGGTAGATAGCTTGATCTTTAACTTAGCATTTTTTAGTTTGAGGCTGTTGTGAAATAGGGTTTATCAATTAACTGGTGAGGATATCTACCTAATACAAGATGTATTTTGTGTCCTGTATATATCTGTGATGCTCCACTTAAATTCTTCAGCATAGCATGGAGCTGGCTATGCAAATGTTATTACAGAACAGGAAAAAAAAAAACAAAACCCCAACAAGGAAAAAAAAAACCACCAGCTCCCCCCTCCCCTCCTCACATTTATTCCAGTCTACTTCAGTTTTATCTGTAGAGAATACAAGGGGCTAGAGGCTGATCTAGGGCAAAATGCTCTAAGTTCACTAGCTCAGAAGCCACAGAGAGCCAATGCAAAGTTTATTTTCGATATAAACTTTTCCAAACCAATTCATGTAGTTTAACACTGTCCTTTTCCTGCTAAAAAGGAATATAACTTCTTTGTGTAACAATAATTAGATCTGTGTAAACTAGCGTACATAGCCATAGCACCTATTTTTAAAGCATGCAACAGCTCTCCGTTCTGTTGCCAAAGTTGTATTAAAGACCTCCTTTGAACTCAGAACATCTAGTAGATGGTTGAGGAAAATCTCTCTTGTTTATCTGGGTTCCTTTTTAAGATTTATGTTCAGTTCTTCATTGTTTCTACTTATTTGTGGTATCTAACTTAACTCACCAAAGTTTCCCTGAGTACCAACTGATGGATATCATTGTTGCTTTTGCAAGACAGTGTGCCAGAAAAAACATCTGGTTTTAAATGACAGTGAATTAGGCCAACTCTCTGATCTGAATCCTGGGAGGGTAGAACATAGAGCAGGCAAGCCCTTTTCTTTTATGTATATAGTGCAAAGGACATCTCTGTTTATTATTTGCTTTAGAAAAGCTATCAAAGTGTAAACTGGAAGTATAATAAAATGAAAAAAAACCCCAACAAACAACAACAACAACAAAATATTTAAATATGAGAAAAGCTCTCAATAACCCAGTGGTGACAGGAACCACTTGTGGTATTACCAGGAAATACCGTACCATGTACTAAAGCAACAACACAGTTTCCATGTGGCAACAAGGGTAATAACACACAGTAATTTGCCTAACCAGTGCTGCATTTACTTGCTGCTAAAGTAGCAAAATACTTGAGCCCCTAACGTGTACATAAACTGGAAGGTGTCTATAATGCCAGAGGAGTTTTACCCTGTAGTTCAAAAACATGTCTTAAATCAAGTACTTTATTATTCAGTGTATAAAAGGCTTTATGAGCATGGATCTGCAACTCTGCACTTTTTGCCTCTCCATATGGCTGCTTGCAAGTGCACTACAAAGGGAAGCTAACACTGTTATTTCTCTAAATGCTTTGGACACTTCTCAGGAAGTCTTGAAGGAATCAGCACAGTGGGATAATCTTATCCTGGGACCAAAGAGCAGTTAAGG
The DNA here is from genome assembly GCA_013400335.1 of Eurystomus gularis. Classification (NCBI taxonomy): domain Eukaryota; kingdom Metazoa; phylum Chordata; class Aves; order Coraciiformes; family Coraciidae; genus Eurystomus; species Eurystomus gularis. The sequence continues at coordinate 1,773 of VZZY01018580.1, read as the reverse complement.
ACTTTTTTCTTTCCTTTCTTTCCTTTTTTTTCTTTCCCTTCCTCACTTAGTGGAAAACTAGAAAAAGAGAATGCATTGGATTTGTGATGGAAATTCAATTTTGGAGGCTGCAACCGTTACTTCGAGAACCACTGCATTAAAAAGAATATGACAAGTAAGGCAAGGGAAACCATTCTAGATAGCAATTTTTGGAAAATGTATTCTGGTACTGATGCATGTCTTGATTATTTCTGTAGCTTTTCACAAAGTATTATAACCAGTATTTGAGAGTATTTTGAGCTTTGAAAATTGGCTGGAAATAAGGATATATTTTCTTATAGTATTATGGCATGCTATTCTAGTCCTTGCCAGATATACCAACAAGAGAGATTTTTATGTGATGATCTAGAATAAATGTTCTAAAATGGGCTGTAAAAATAAATAAATAAATAAATAAATAAGATTATAAATGCAACAGTCTTTACCTGAATTTGCCACTACCAATGGGAAAATACATAAACAAACAAATTGACTTTTTAAAGGTTTCTTTTCCCACAACTCTGATTTATGCAAGCATTTGAGTCTACAACAATGTTTTGAAAACCTTTGTGGTCTTGTGGAATTGAGTAGGTGCATACTTTGAAAGAAATCATGAAGCTTTCAAGAAAACTTTCACAACATCCACTATCATAAAAGAAATTTTCCATTGGTAAACATATATTATAGGGCACAAGAGATTCGCCAACAGGCAAATATTAAAAATAGTCTACTTTAAAAAGAAAAAGAAGAAAAAATAAAGCAAACAAAGCACCCTCTCCTACTACTCCTCCACAATTTTTAAAACTTTTTTAAAGGTATATAGATAACAGTACTGCAGATGTTATACTTCATTACTTCATTTTAAGCAAACATGTCCCAGACACCTACCTCAAAATTATGCTTTTTTTTTTAATTTCCACTACCTTTATGTACATGGAGAGATTGCCCATAGCACAGAACTAGCTTTTTAAAGAATATATTTTTATTTTTGAAAGTACCTATACAGTCCCATTGAGCAACATAGTTGTTCAGAATCTTCTTCTAGATTTCCATATTCTGCAGACTGGAAGAGTAATGGACTTACAGGATCCTTCTATTTCTTAAATTTGTGAGTCAAAGCTCTGTGGGAGAGAACCACTAGCTCTGCATTGAATGTTGTGGGTTTTGTGACATCCAATAATGTACTTAGGGAGTAAATTCACTAAAGTCAGCATGTAAAAAATATGTGAAATAGAAGCTCTAAGTTTTATTTTTCTATTAATTTATGCAGACTATTTTTAGACAAGGCCTTTTTTAGAAAATTGCCCCATGTTCTACAACAGAGAAAATGAGAACAAATACAAGTAGCAGTCAGGCATTTATGTCAATTCAGTGTGACTAAGATACTAAGATATACAATCAGTACCTTACTGACTAGGATACAGAGAAACCAATTCATCTAACATCCTGACTTTCCAGCTTTATATATGCTTTTTCCATTGCACTGTGCAGATTCATTGGTACTTTGTACCGTGGTACATTTTGCAACACCACGGTCAAGAGCTACGGCTGGGCCAGCCACTAGGCCAATGATAAATGCTCTCTATTAACCCCTCCCCCTTCACAAAGGGGAAGAGAAAGACAATAAGGGAGAGAAACTTACAGATTGGAAAAGAAAACTAAAACAACTTTAATGAAAATAATAACGGTAAAATGAAATATATACAAAGCCAATATCAAACCCAGTCCCCCAATGGCAACTGCATCACTGTCACC
>VZZY01018578.1:45573-86411 GCA_013400335.1 Eurystomus gularis | reverse complement strand
GCTCCCTCGGTGCTGCGGCTGCCGGGGGGGGACGGGGGCAGGTCCCCTCCCCACGGAAAGTTAGAAGAGATTGATAGGGCCCCTGCAGAGCGGCGTCCTGGCCCGGCTGGTGTCCCAGGGACAGCGCTGGGAAGAGTCAGGCGCCCCCCGCGCACGGGAGCATGTGTTGGAGTGACCGGGCCGTGGCAGGGACGACGGACATCCGTCACCCGCACATTCAAAGCGTTCCCCGCGCGTTAATGTGCTCCCTGTTCTCCAGTAGGTGTGGGTTTTGCGACGGCCACAACCCCTCGCGTGTCCCCTGCTCGAGCCTGCAAAATACCGAGGTGGCGGGGGACGCTGGCCGGTGCGCGGCGCGGGGCCGAGCTGGACCGCCAAGGCACCTGATGTGGCAGCGTCGAGTACCGAATATAGTTCCTTCCACAGCAGCCAAGAAACTGCTGACGATTATGCTGAAAGGCAGGGAAAATTGGCGTGTGCGCCAAGTCGCTGAGAAGCGGTCGTGTCAAAATTGGGAAGGAAATCCTCATTTTTTCCATGCCTTGTTCTGGCCCGGTTTTACACTGTTCACAGCTCCCAGCCGATGCTCCAATAAGCCGGATATCTGTAACGCTGATGTGTAGGTCAAGTCACACAGGTGGCATTTTGCATCTCCTTCTTATTCAATGGGAACCCATGGGCACATGCGGCCTACTAGTTTCTGTGGAATAGGAGTCCCTGTGTGGAGTGGGTTCAGTAATAATGAGAAATAATTAGGTGTGTGTATAAAAAAATAAATATATATAAGAATTATAAATTTCTGTACATCTTTCCTGCATTTTAAGAGGTCCTTACAGTTGTGTTTATAGTCATGATACTTAGAGGGCATAATATGCATGTTTATCTTTTCGCTTGTTGACATGAATATGACTAATTCAGAAAAATACTAGGGGTTCTCTGCTTCCTGTCAGCCTGTGAAAAGAACTCAGTTAAGGAGGATGATGTCACTTTTCCTACAAAATTTCACACATTTGTATACCTTTCGGAATGAAAGTTTTGCACTTCTGTTTTGCTTTACTACTTCATTTCATTTTGTGTTACGTTTTGTACATTATAGACAAAAATTATCATGATTCATGCTTTTAGTGGAATATTTAAAGATTCCATAAATTGCAAGTTGTAAATGTTCTGGCAGGCTGTAAATTTATTACCTATTTGGTCAAAAGATGAGCAAGCTAATAAACCTTTCTTAACAGAAACAAAAAGTCTTGTTTAAAGTAACAGTTTGAAAAGTAAACATTCATACATTGAAGAAATTTCAGTGTATATAAAAATGTAACTTTGATTTTTAGCCAAACATTTGCAAATTGAGGTGATTTGGGGGAAAAAGTACTAGCTAATGCTGATCATCATTTTAAAGAGGGAGTACTTTAACTTCAGTCTATCCAAGATCAATATGTGATCTTCCTGCAATCTTTTTTTTTTTTCATAGAAAGTAAGAAATTATTCACTGCTCAGATGTTAAAAAGGACAGAGATTACTTTACAGAAAGTATTGATTACTTTCAACAGGTATTTTTATTTATGTACAAACTTAGCTATTAAGTTACTTGCATTCAGGAACTTAAAACTTTCTTTAAAGGGCCTCCTGCTGCTCTGCTTCAACAGTTGATGGCCCGTATGACAGCACTTGTTTAAAAAGGCAGTGATTCAACAAGGTTTATAAGCACAGGATTAGCTCCATTCAATGCAGTGTCTCGTCTCTTCTGATTAAAGTTAGCTTCCTACCTTGCCAGACTGGCATCCGAAGCATTCACTAGCTGTAGTTGTAGCAATATAATTGCAACGTTTATATTTAGAATGTCAACATATTATTAGTGTGCTTTACCACCTCTGTGTAACCTACTTAGAATTTATCTTGCAGATGCTGATTATTTTTCACAATATTTCAGGGAAAGAAGATGCTGTTCTTCCTAAGTATGATGACACTGTGAATCAAAACTCATACCTTCATCAGTTACATGTGGAAGTAGAGCTGGCCACTGGGTTGCAATAGTGGATATGAAACTTGCCCACTTTGGCAATACTTGATAGGAAAGTCTGCAGCTCTGTTCTCTGTTTTTCTTTCATTTTTTCACTATTTTAACTCATTGTCTGAAAACATTTGGTCACCGGTATTTTTTCAATAATTTCAGCTTTTCCCTTTTTCCCCATAATTCATAGTTCTCATCTTTTTCATTTACCCCACACATGCAGTAGGTGCCTACAGCCAGGTTCTTTTAGCTTAAAAGAGAGTTTAATGCAGGTACCTTTACATTACAGGTGCTTACACCAAGGGTTATCTCTGTTTTCATTTTCCCTTAAAAATACCGGACATTAAAGATTATTCTTTTCAAAGACAGTGAATGCCTTACTAAAGGAGGTGGGGTTTTTTGGTTTTTTTTTAATGTAAAGAACTGTAGTTCAAATAGTTTCTTGATGCTCATTAGTTTAGTTGAGTGTTCTTTTCTTCCATTTCAGCTACAAAAACTATTCCGTGTTTTTATATTCCTTTACAAGCTCAGCATTTTGAGGGTCAAAAAGGGTCCCAGGTATCAGTTTGGTTACTTAGTGCTTCCTTTCATCTATGTATGTTTGCCAAACTTCAATTCACCACACAGACAGCCACACCGGTAGTTCAGTGATTCTTTGGGTGCTAAATTACTAACCTATCTCCCATGCCTGCCTTTTTGTTTGTAGGTTTTTATTTCCCCCCAGGAAACCTTTGGTTAACAATTTTAAACTCATGGAAAAGATTACAAACTTTCTACCGATCTATGAATTGACATAAAAGATTGTTTCTTCTGTCATTTTGAGGGGCCGTTGTGATACACATACCACACAAATGGCGAATGATTCAAGCACCTAACTTTTGGTCCTCTGAGGAAGGAATCAGTCATTTAAATGTCTCCCTGACTGCAGACAAAAGAGTCTCTCCTGTAGTCTAAGCAGGTATTGCGTTTGTCTACCTGAAAGTGTGCTTTGTTCTTCCCTGCAAATATATAATTTTCCTTACAAATCTCGTTAAAGCATATCTTTACCATCACCATCATAGTAAAACTACTACAACAAGTTTGTTAGAGAACCTGTTCAAACCTGTAGAGAGGAAATGGAGAAGTCCTTCACTGGTGGTTATTACTAATAAATAGCTCAGTATCTTCTCCTTTTGACACATTATGTACAGTGCTAAAAACATGGGACTGCTCTGAGGAGGAAGAAGAACTAGTAAAGATAATTGGTACTGGTATGTGTTTTTCATTTGTTTTGTTTTGCTAAAGAACCTCATGATCAGGCAAGTTCTATGAAGTAAACAAGCACCCTTTCATGCAAGAAATCCCCGCCTCTGACAAAGGAAGGGGAAAATTGTTCCACCCATCTGAAGTAGTTCCTTCACATTTGTGTAATAAACAGTCACACATAATGCGAATGTATCTACACATTCATAAAGCAACTATCACACTTGTATTTTATTATGATTATATTTAGTGTTCTTTTTAAAAGCACTTAAATGATTATGAGTATAGTGGCGGAATCCAAATGAGAATCTAAGCACCAAGAATATAACGTAGATTCCTACATCCAAAACTGTGATTCTGTTGAGTTTTGCTGGGTCGATGCCTTGCTTCAGAAGTGCATCGACGTAGCTGGTTCAAACATGGAAATGCTGTTACCAGGGTGTCTAGACTTCTGCCCAGTCTGAGCAAGTTTGTGCCTTACTTCTGCCAAAACTAGATTGAGATCTGGAAGCAAGGTGTTGCTTTGCCTACGTCTGCTGAGGAACTTGTTCTGTTAAGCATTCTGAAAGCATATCTCACATATATGCAAAACTGCTCCTCTCACAGAATTTAGTAATAGGAAAAAATACTGGAGGAACACTGTGTTATCTAATAGGAGACACTGAAATACTAATGCGCTGGACAAGCTCTTCAAAGACAGATGGTGATATTTTAATCAGGGGGAAGACAGAATAGGGTAGCAATGGACTAGGACACCTTTTTGTTCTTTCTTTTCCTCAAAGAACTAGTTATATATATTCTTGCTAGCACATCTCATTTTGAGTACTCAGGATAGTGTGCTGGTTGTAGCAGTCACCAAGCAAATGGAATATCCAGCATTTTTTATCTTAATTGTATGAAAGTTCTTATTTCAGCTTCCTTTTAAATTACTGGAGGCAGCTGCAGGACATGTTCTCCCATGTTGTGCATCCTACTTCACAAACACTCCTTTTTTACTGTGCCTGTGAGATGAGGTGTTTGGTTCACTGCTCTGTGGAATGCTGCAAAAGTCATAGAAATTAAATATTGTACAAGTCACATTTATTTGTTCAATTTATGGTATGTAACAGCAGTGTGTTTTTACAGATTTTATCAAGGTTCTGCAAAGGTTACTGTAAAATAATAAATTCTGCAAATGATTAAATTGGTACGAGCTTTATCTTTTTTTCTTTTTCTTTTTCTTTTTGTTTTTTTTTTTTTTTTTTGTAGCAAGATGTGCATTAAGTGAACTTTGTAACATTCAGGGTAGTCAAACAGAATAATAGGTTACCTGATGTCGGTTACTACCCACCTCAGGGAATGAAGCTATCTCAATGAGTCATCAGTTAGATAAATGTAAAATTTCTGTGTCAGACCATTTTTTCCCCTACATTTGAAGTAGTTAAAGGACTTATAAATTGAAATTGCGTATAATGGCTTTTCTAAGGCACAAACATATAATGCTTGAACAGAATAAATCTTTTAAGCCAAAATGTTTTGGAATTTTATTTGATTTCATGTTGATGTCTTCATATCGAAGACTAAGGATGTGTGCAAGGAAAAAGAAAGAGCTTAGATCTTCCTTCATTCACAGCATCAAAGTGAGAAGGATGCCAAGCTTAAGAATCCATCGTATTTTCAGTGGTTTGGTGTCAGGTTTTCCACGTGTCACAACTTATGTGGGCTTCAGGCTTAGAAAGGTGTGGTTCATTTTAAGCTGATCCAGATCCAGGCTGCCACAATTCCGTCATCCTCCTCCCTCTCTCGCATCAGCAATCCCACCCACGCCCTTGCTTTTATATTTGACTTTTAGGTAGCTCCCTGGTGAACCAGTTCAGGAATTAGTTTTTATTTGTAAAATAAATTTATTAGGGTTTTTAGTCAGGTCAGTTCTCCAAACCATTGCCACACAAGGTTTTAGGGCATTCAATACCCTAATTGCTCAGCTGAGCAGAATTCTAAGGCATGCTGTGTTTTCCATCATGCCGGTAGCTTTATCTTCCACTTTCTTATGCTTTTGTCTTTGTGATCCCTCCCATTGCCCCTCAAAGTAAAAATTGTCACTTTGAATACTCCATGGATGTACATAACTGTAGCTGAGGTTAGCCTTTCCCCTGGATGGTTTTTAAAGAGATCTTCATTCAATGTTCTGGGCAAATAAATCCCTTCACAATGTCATTGAGGCTGGCCATAAAACCATAAACCCCATTTAGGTTATCAGGATTTCTTGTATTCTGGAGGTATTCGCCGAGCTCTATCAGGAAATACGTAGTTAGATTTAGCCCATGTTAGCTCCAGGCAAGAGACTCACATTCTCTCCTACTTCTGTAGCACTTAAAATGAGTTAAGTGAAGTCTGACCCTTACTTAGTCCAAGTTCAGGCAAATCTTTACAAATCTTTGCAGTTTATCTTTAGAACAAAGATGACACCACAGTCCCCAAAGTTTTACAGATGCTATGCAAAGATGTTTTATAAATATTTATATTCATGGCTAAATGTAAGCAAGTCTTGTTACTTATTTTGTGAAAGAAAAATGCTTCCATGCATGATAGCTGCATCTTTAAAAGTGGAATGGAATTGTGAAAAGAAAGGATGTTATCAGTTGAATCCAGCAACATTAATTATGCCTTTATTGTCCATAACATTGGAACTAGATGATTCTTAAGGTCCCTTCCAACCCAAGCCATTCTATGATTCTATGATTTTGTGATTCTTTTCTTAATCTGTTCTCTGGTGTTCTGTAATTTATTAATTTAATTTCATATACTGTAGACTTGGTAAATTCCTGTCTGTAGTGGCACACAGCACTTTAACACTTCAAGCTGGCCTGATTTATACTTTTCTCTTTCTCTATCAGTTAATATCCTTACAGAAACATGAGCTAAAGTGGATAGAAAAGCCTTCAAAATATTTCTGCTGATACTCTTACAGTCTGGTCACTACTGAAAGTGACTAAGTAGATTTTAGATTTCTTAGTATTCATTTTTGTGCTCTTATACATGAAATAAAATTTATGTATGATTTTCAAACTCTTTTTCAGCTAATCAAATATTTATTTTGCCAAATAAATATAAAGTGATATAACCATGATTCATTCTTCTGTTTACAGTTCAGTTCATGAACTGTTCAGTTCATGAGAGTCGTTGCAGACTCATTAAGCAAAGTACTTAAGCACCTACTTATTTCTATTAGTTTTAAGCAAGTACCTGTATTCTGTTAAAGCCAATGGAATTAGTCACAAGGTGCAATATTTCAATGACTATAGCTGAGTTTATGTGCATACTTACAGTCATGCATGCTCTTACGTGCTTTTATGAATGGCAGCATAAAACAAAAAAGCATAAAACTGTTCAAGCAACGAAACTGAGAATGAATCTTTTTTCAAATAGAAAATTGAAATATCTTTTACCCAGGAATCTTGCCCGCTTAACTATGAACTTCAGCAAAACAAAATCATTGTGGCTTTTTGGAAAAGTCAATATGATCCTTATTGATCTTTGCACACCCTAGGTTATGTCCAAGCATATATACTATATAGTTGGTCACATGCACTCCTGAAGGACAATTTATCATCAAGGGATTTACATGTGAATTCATTTAGTGCTCTAACATTTTTTGCTACTTTATGGTGCATTTTATTTTTATTTTATTTCTGCAAAACAGTGAAATATATAGTGTGGTGAATGTTGGGCAATACAAAATATGAATGTAGATGAGTTCAGCAACGTATAAGCCAACCAGTAGTTCGTTCATCTTGCAAAATACCTAATTACATAACTCCCCTACTATACTTAACAGCTGATCTCTGGCCTTTGAGCCGTTCTTGTTTCAGTCTTTGTGTTTGTTGGAAAGCAATGCATCATTTCTCTGGAGAGCTCGAGTAGATCACTCATTCATAGTTCTGTTAAGGATGAGAATTTCTAGAAAGCCAAGGTTTGGTGCTCAGCCATTCTGTTACCCAGGTTTCAGACTGATGTAAGTTTACAAACTTTATACAGATGAAATTAGGATTATTTAATTAAATGTAAAATCTGATAGCTGGATTTCAAACTAATAACATTTCAGTAGATAGGTAACTGCATTCAGCTGACACACTGTCAATGAAATTTCCTGCAAGTCTGAGGAGAATGAGGAAGACAGTGGCTTGAATCAGAGGAAAAAAATTGTTAGGAAGAAGATATACTTTAACCCAGCTAAAAATAAATGGAAGCATTCTTTGCCGTCTTTGAACATAGTATGTCTAGGAATCGTATCATGTCCATCATGAGGCAGAGGAGTTATTCTCATCATTAACAAATTTACTTTATCAAGGCTCATACCCAGTGTTTTGGAAAGTTTCTTAACATTTTCATCTCTGTTTGCCATGATTATTTTTCTTCATCTGCCCATCTGCTCCTCATAGGCACAGGGATATTTCTGTGATGAGAGAGGCTTTGTATCAGGTATAATCTACATACACTTGGGGTTGGTCAGTTGGTTTGTTTGTTCATTGCGATTAGTTAATAATGACATACCTCAAGTATTAAAAGATGGTTGTTTAGATACTGATTCAAGCCTAGTGGAAATTTACGTGAATCTTGCACCTACTGGTGTCTGAGATTAGTAAATATTATGATTTTGTAAAAGAAATATTTTGTGGAGTGTCAGCTTACAGGAAAAGAATCTTTAATTCTGATGTTTCCCTTTCTCCATTTTAGTAAATTTCTCAAAATGTATTATGTGCTTATTCAGATTTCCTATGATGTATATCTCTATCTCTATATCTATTAAAAATGGCACATTTAAGTTGAATTAAAAATTACTTTGATTATTGTAACTTGGAATCCAATTTTAATCATTACCATTTAAACATTCCATGTGTTTTCTTTGCCATTGATATAGGTAATTCCTGTAATATTTTGTCTGAAATGCTGTGGATGCCTTTTTGCATGAATGTATGCATCCCTCTTGTGCAGAAGGCTCTCACTGGCTCTGACAGTAGCTTTTTTTCCTGGTTTGGTATATTTGCAGGTAAAGGAAACTGCAGGTAGAAGAGATATTTAGGAGATTGTACTGGAACTGCAGATGAGCCTTTGTAGCTGCTGCTATCCTTTATAAATATGATGGACAATCCTGTTCATGTTGAAAACAAGACAAGCTTTGCCATTGATTTCACAGGGCTTACCATTCAGAGCATGGAGCTGAACACCAGCTCTGTGACACCACAGAGCAAGAGAGACCTCTCATTAATTTTCTATTGGAATGAATTGTGAGGTTTTGTTTTCAGCCATGGCTTGTCTCTTCACAGTCCCCAGCTACTCCAGATGGGCTTCATAAGGCAAACGCTTGGGTCCATAGCCTCTGTTGAACATCCTGCTTCTCCATATCCAGCTGTGCTTGAGCAGGGGGCACAGCAATCCACTAGAAGCCCTGTTCCTTTTGGTCTGATACTCCAATGCATAAATGGATACACAAGAATAAGGCAGTGACCTTTCTTTTAGGTATGCTATAAGGTAGAACATTTCTTTTATTTGTGCACTCTTACTATTATGTATTTATTTTTTTAATGTATTTTACATAATATATGTGTAATCTATTTTATCTCATGTATCTGCATTCACTTTTTTTAACATTATAAGTTTAGTTCTTGTTCCTGTTCTGCTCTCAAATGTGCCTGTATGTGCCTGTGTCTGCAACCTATTAACTAGAAGGGTTTAAAAATAGGATTTGGGGTGGAGAAGAGGACAAAAAGGATAATAATGCTCTCTCTGCACTACTTTTAGAAGGATTTTTTTGTTTGTTTAATAAAATTATTTTCATTTTGAGCAATTCTATTTTCCTTCTTTCTCTTTCCTGTATGTCACATGTGCAATGAAAGCCACATGGATTTATATAATCTATTTTGCTAAAAAGCCTCTGACTATATTTATTTTAGTAAAAATATTTTTTTAAATTAACTTTTGGGCTGCATTTAGCTATTTGGTAGGTTCTGTAGCATGGGGATAAGGTTTTGATCTTTGTTTACTCCTTTTTTGTGACTGTTATTCTTCAGATACTTCACTGCCTTAACCACTTTATCAGTGGTGCTCTTCATGTTATAAGAAGCTGTTCTCCTCATGTTTATATACTGTGGTTTTCTTATCTGCTTCTGTTTTTACACACCCTTTCATCACACAGCCAAGCAGTCTTCTTGCTTAGAACAAGGTTCATATCTCCCGATGACATTTACACAGCTGAGAAGGTTACTACACAAAAATTAATAGAAAACTGTGCCAGATGGCTTCATCTTTTCAACATTCTCCATTAAAAAGGATACCCAAATTCACAGTAAAAAAGCATAGTACGCGAAAAATGACAAATGTAAATAATAAATAAAAGCAGACATATAGGCCAAGGAGAAAGAGTGTTCCTGTTTGATAACTGAGTGAAATGCAGGGTGGGTAGGGTAGTGAGAATCAGGGCAGCACTGCTGGGGAGGAGGGCTTCCGAGGATTTCAGAGCCCTGGGGACAGCCTCTCAAAGGGGAGCATTGGCAGGGTTTTGTTTTCCATCTTCCTTCTGAAATTCCAGTGGGAAACAGCAGATTTACATTTCACTGGGGACTGAGAGGCCCAGTCTGTAGAAACTGCTAAAGAGAGAAATTGGATTTGAACATACCATGGCTCACAACATTACTTTCCTGGCCAGCTTTGTCCATTTCAAATCCCATGAGCGATAAGTGCACATACGGTAGCACATGACTGGGGTTTTTTTTGTGTCAAGGCATCTGTGCTGCCTCTAATATATGTAAGCTTTGCTTGATTTAGACTCCAGATATGAATCTGATTCTAAAATTAATGGGAGAAGGATGAAGTCCTCTAGCAATTACTTAGCTGGGTTCACCAGTTGTTTTTAGTATCTGAATTTAAACAGTTGGAACTTGGGGAATATTGAAAAGAAGAAAATTACTGTAGTTCAGAAAGAAATATAGGTAAGGGGATTTGGGGATTTCACAAAAAAAACTGTGGAGAGACAGAAGTACTTCACTAAAAATGCAAAGACACAAGTTCTGGGGTACAGGTGAGTAGGGGAACACCTGGCAGGGTATTTCTGAATGAGCATATGCTCTTTAGTTTGGACAGGTGACCACCTCATTTTTCTGTCAGTGGTAATACCCGACTGTGCCATCCTATGCCCCCAGTGGATGTCCTGTAAGATGAGCAAGGGCCTTAAGAAAGGGACATGCAGGTGGGTTTTCAGAAGTTAGAAAATCAAGAGCTGATTATGTGAATATCATATTGTTATGGTGTTTACAGATAGTAGAGTCACAAGGCTAAACTGGAAGATGGAGACATCACACATTTCTTCAGGTTTATTCAGTACTTTTCTACTCTGTTATGTGAGATGGAGTAACTTTCACCTGACCATTGATAGATATTCCATTCACTATAAACATTCAAAGATCTTCAACAGTGTAGTCTGCTGTTCTACTAGAATTATTTCATTTATAATATTTGATGAGGAAAAAAAAGACAGCACAAAGATGACTTGCATGTTTGAGAAGAGATACAAGAATAATTGGTGATATTTCTGAGATTCGGTGAGAAGTGGTTATCACTACCTAATTTGAAAAGCACTACTAGCATTTATTTGGCAATATTACAAATATTACATCTCTTAATCTCATTATATCATAAATTATTTCTTAAAAATCAGTAGTTGTCGGACTTCATATGACAACTTTGATAGTGAATTAATGCTTTTTGACAGAAAGCTTTCAAAGGTTGACAGTTTAATCTCCCCAGCTATAACCAGGGATTTTGAGCAGGATAAAATCTTTAATGAATTTTAATGGAACCAGATAGCAGCTTGAAGTTTTTCTTGAATAAGTCAATTTAAAATGTATTTCTCAGTTTGGCCTTGTTTTGTGAAAAAAAAGCAACACAAAACCTGTGTGTTTCGGTTTAAGCTTATATATGATTTGAAGTCAGTAGGAACGAAATAAATGTTTAAGTGCTTTGTTGACTAACAAAAACCTAAGCATATACTTAACAGTAAGTGCTTTACCAGATTGAAAGTCTTATAATTTAAATGTTTTCTCCAGTTGTGGTGAGAGGAGAGTGAATGAAGAAGAGAAAAATTACCTTTGATCTCACTGAACCAGTTAAATTATAGGCATGGCTCTCTAGGAACCATTTGTACTGCATCAGGCCAATTCAGCAGAATGAAGCTTCATACTACATATTCCTATTGCATGTAACACTAATTTCACTGAGTGTGAAATTTTCTGCTAATCCAAAAGCATGAAATAAGCACAGTGCAAGGAATACCTCATAAAAATAAAGTACCACACTGATGATTTCTGACAGTGGGTAATGACTTGACAGAGGGAAAGATGCACTCATAGCACAGGTTTGACAGAAACTCAAAAATTCACTTTCAGATATTTCTTTAGCACCCCAATTTATTATTTTCCAAAGATGTACTAAGTTTTAGTTTCACAAAGCAGTACAAGTATCAAAAGTGGAACTACTGAGTCAAGGGAAATATCATATTAGAAATGTAAATTTTTGTAGTTTTGTACATTTGCTGAAATTTTTAAATAATTTCTTTCCAAACGAACCCTATAGTGCAGAAATAAAAGATGAACAAATGATACATCAACAGCAAATGTACAACAAATGTAAATCTCTGTGCTAAGGCCTTGCAAAAAATGAAAATATTTTCTATTAGTCCACACGTGTGTAGTCCACATGTGTGGACTAATACTCTAAAGAACTGGGCTCCCCCATATTATAGAAATACCATGAGTTAGTTAGAAGGGATTAGGTGTTAGACATCTGAAAATACAACTGCAATGATATAAATGATATCACCTGAAAAGATAATTCTTTGCATGAGAGGAAGGTCTGCCTCTGTTCTGAGAAATGTTCCTCCTGAAGCTGTGACAGTCCATCAGAGCCATGAGAATGCCTTCTCTGCAGTGAAGCCTGGTAACGTCTAAGTAGGGAACTATTTTAAGATGGGGAACACTAAATGACCTCTGGATCCCTTCAAGACCTCTCGCCATAGAGGCAACCATAGAAAGGTTTCTGTTGTTATCTACTAGACCTTACTTAGCAAAGTTTCGTAACATGACAATAAGGAAGTGTTCATGTCAAAACTTTTACAAGAATTTTATACATTGTCTCCAAAAAACAACTCAAATTATTTACTTGCTGTTTAATTATTTAGGTTTTGCATTTGTAACATGTAAACATGAACATAAAGTACTCTACCACTTATTTCAGTCTGTTTCAGTATTTCTGTTTTTATCTAGATTTACACTAATGAAAATCAGACATTTTCCGAGTAGTTCATTTACCTGATGCAGGGAACTTCAAAACTAGGTTAGAATCAGAATTTATATTGCCATATTTTAGTTTGAAACATAATGTTTCCTATTTAAGCCAAACATCACCCCTAGGGTTTTACATTTTTCTTCCAGAGACACGTGATAATTATTTGAACGCCTCTATGACAGCTATGCTTTACACATTCTCAAAAGCATATAATTAACAATGCAAAATGCCATGCTGAATCTTTGGTTCTCTTTTAGAAATCTCATCTAAAATTGAGGTTTTCCACTGTTTAAATTTTGAAAACAGGCACACTTATTCAACATAGCACCCAGCTTTCTGTACAAAATTCAAGTTCTGTGAGTGCAATGTTTCTTATTTTCACTCTGCAATATTGTCTTTGTTTCTCCCTGAACGGCTGCATTATTTCAGTGGCATAAAAAGAAGAAAGAGTGAGCACTGCCAGCTTCACTAACATAGTACTGAAAACAGAGTTGCAGAGCCCGCTGCACTGAGTGAGGAACTAGTAATGATCTATGAGTGAGTGGAGACAAGAGGAGGCCAGGTTCAAGTACAGTGTAGGCAAAGCTAACACTTTACCTTTGCTATGCAGATTAGTAGTATACAAAATCAAAATGGAAATGCAGGTGCCTTATCACCTCAGGCATTGGGGCAAAATGGGATTCAGGCCAAGTTAAGCAGCCCTCATCTGACAATTTCTTTTCCCCCCAGGCCCTTTTACTTGTCCCTTCAGTTACACAACCACCCAGTGAACTGTCCTGGCTAAGCCATCAGGTTGAAAACTGATGTAATAGAGAGAGAAGGATTTTTTCAGTCTCGCTGGTTCCTTGGTTTGGGTCACCACACAGCTGCAAAAATAGCTCTCCCAGAAAAATGGAAGAGGCACTCAGCAATAGAGGATGGATGTCAGCCATGTGTGACCGTGCTGCAGCTGAAGAATCCCACCTAAGATGATGACCTCACAGATGTGTTTTTGTCAGACTATTTCTTGCCATTGACTCACTACAGAATATAGTGGAGTTACAACACCTGTGTTTCCTCCTGAATCTGGATATCATCTAAAGCTGTTTTATAAGACTGCTGTTCTTAAAAAAAAAACCAAACCAACCCCACCAAAAAAAACCAAACCAAAGAAACCCCAGCAAATCAGCTTACATTTGCTTATCTGCATTTAATTATGAAAAGTGGTTATTTTACCTAAGAGCTAATCTGGTTCATCAAAATTAATGAGAATAATCAGAAAAGACACAAAGATAGTGCAACCTGTCTTTAGTGATTTTTAGCATTCTTTAGACTGCATTCACAGTTGAATCTTAAACTGTAGTCCTGGACAATATAGTTCATGTGTTGATTCCAAGTGAAGTGATTTCTTTTGTATTCCTAATTCTTTTGCATTCCTGTAGTGCATTATCCTTACCTTTTATAACTAGACATGTCTTTTATTGTTGTCTTTTTTAAATTTTATTTTGGCTGCATCCTCACAAGTATTTGGGAGGAACCCATCTTCATGCAGTAGAAAAAGAAAACAGACATAATGTCTGTTTGTTTTCTTGTAATCTTATTACTGCAATCTCTCATCAGAGCCAAAGTCAACTCAAGATCTTGCCAATCTTGAATTCTTTTTATCTTTCATAGTTCTTTACTGTCTTCCTTTGAAGCACATTGCCACAAATAATGGACACATCCCTATATTAATTTCTCAACAGTTATTATGAAGGTGTTATTATTTTTTCTGATTTTTGACATTTTTGCATTCTTTTTTCTATTATTTCTCACCTGTTTACATCTTTAACAATCTCTTCTCTTTCTTCTGTAATCGCATCTCACCATTTATAATATAAACTGTGTGAAATCTGTCATGGCTTTTATTTTGAAGAATAGACCCTGCACTATTGTAAAACATGTCTTAACTCTGTTAGGTTTTGTTCTTCCTCATGACCTATTTAACATTTTTATTTCTCCCTGTCTTTCATCTATTTTATCATTCTGGAATACAAACAGTATTTTGGAGCTCTCACTACTTTTTGTTGTTTTGTAGCCTACAAACTTACCCTCCATTCTGTCTAATTTAGTTTCTGAAAAGCATGTAATGATTTCTAGTGTATTTCACTCATTCTCACTCACAACTGTCTTCTTTCTGCTATTTTAGATTTATTTCACCTTCTGTAGCAGCTTTTCTGTTTATGTCTTGCATACGTTTATTTAGAAATGTGTTGTTCCCTATTGATTCAATTTTTTACTTATTTTGCAGGAATGTAAATATTTAGCAGATTTCTTCTGCCATTGTCTTTCTGTGTCCTTCTCATCCAGTTCACATATATATATTTTATCATCTGAACCCTTAATTTTTTTTGAAATCTGTTTGGCAAAAATTCCTGTTGAGTGATTAATGGGTTCATTAATTGTTGTTATGATTGGTGATAAATGAGCATAAGGTAAATATGCAGCTGGATTTCCCTAAAAAGGATAACAAATCAGGAAGAAGTTAGAATTTATTTTCACTGTGGAGTGAGGGGTGGAACGGAGTCCATAGTTATCCTCACTTGGGATTTTGGAAGCAGTGAAATCATGCAAGTACCCAACTGGCAGGGCTTTTTAACTCAGGTGCCATGATGGCTAATGCAGCAGTGGTGCTTCTGTGTTGTACCAGGTGAGTATATTAATGCTGTGGGCCCTGTAGTTGTGACCTTAGCGTGGGAACATTTTTAAGAAAACATCAGTGAAGACCATAAAGAAATAAAAATGCTTCTGAAGAAGAGAAGCATGCTGACAGGGTATGATGTAAGCTGTATAAGTCATTATAAAGTCTGCTGCTTTAACTGCATCTTGCAGCCCAAGGTATGCATTTCCACCTCTGGCCTCACTGTGGTCTTCACAGCAGTACCAGAGTCACTGCTAAGCTTTGTCTGGCAAAAGGCCCTGAAGAAAAGTCCTGCAGAGAATGTGTATAATATTAGCACAAAATCAAAAGAAACTGCTTCAGGCTTCCTAGACTTTTTTTTGAGATTGAGAACAGCCCTGTTTTTGATGCCTGCATCACTAGCTCCAGAAAATGGGCTACTCAGTAACCATTTCTTCTTCTCTGTGTGGTTCCTTGACCCATGACACTTCTGTACCTTCTTAAGGAGGCTTGATGATGCCAGAGGGCAACTAAACCAGTCTTCTGTGCTGCTGGGGGAAGAGCTGTATATGCTAGGTCTCCTCCCAAGCTGACTCGCAAAAGGAATCAGGCAGTTCTAGTTTCAGAAATAATTCCTGCCTTGAGTAATGGAATATTCAGAGATCAAATTACAGATATCCTGATTCTATAAGTGCTCTTCACAGTTTATGAGAACTGCTAATTGATAAGCAGAATTCAGCATTTGTGTAAGAAAGACTTTCTGAAGCATCTTCCATAGGGCAAAGAAGCACCAGACAGTTTAATGTTCTCTAGCACATTCCCAGGTCCTTATTAATATGAGAATGAAGCATGCTATGTCAAATTTTTCACTTGAGGAGAAGTCTTTTGATCTTGTTTAGCATTTATAAGTAGAACTTAAAAGTCAAGCTGGTTTAGGCAGCCACAAGAGTATGGTCCACCCTCTTTCCGTATTATTTCTCATTTTTTCTCCCACACTTTATTCTTTTTACTAGCATTTAACTTTTCCTTTCTTCTGATTACATTCTGCTGAGTGCATACTCTGTTCCATTACCTCTCTTGCTGTCTTTTCATGCTTATTACAGGGTCTCTATCAATTTTAAAGGTCATTGTAATTGTTTTGGATTGAAGTAGAAAGCAAACACTGATAAATAAAGGAGTGGATATGGCAGTGGCTGTACAAGTGTTCTCCTCTATTGCCTAGAAATTACCTTCTCTTCTGGTTTTCCCAGGAAATAAATTATCATTGTTTTAAAACCATCATACTAAAATAGTGCTTTATGGTAATTTCTTCTGAGGATTGTTTTTAAGTCAGTCTAAACTTAAGACTGAAAGTTCACTTTTAGCTCCTAAATTAAGGTCTGAGCTTTATTAATGCTCTGACTCCGGTAGTTTCACCCAAGGCAGTTGCTGCATACCCTACCACATCAGAAAATCATATTATTGGTGTTCCTGTGTGGACATAGGAAGCCAATTTTAGGTTTGGTTGAATTAGAAAATCTGAAAAATGTTATTTTTACATTTTCAGGAAGGCTTCACATTGTTTTTAAGTTCTTAAGGATGTGCTTGCATTTGAAAGGACAGAGATTGTCTTATAAGGTCATCTTATACATTGCTCACTGGAATTCATTAGGAGTGACAGTACAAAAATACTATGTATCCATCATACCACTTAGGCTTTCAGATTTTCTTTGAATTGTCCTTTTTCCAAATTAGTGAAACTGCTAGAGTTATTTTTATGGTCATTCAATAGATCATGAATAATATTTTCTACTAAATCTTGTGTTGATAATCTACCTTGTGGTTTTTCAGAACCCAGATGCCTTATTTTTCATTGTTTTGGAGGAATGGATAAATAATTAAAAATCTTTTGTTATATGTGTATCCATGCTTGATCATGTGTCTAATTCCTAGGACATGCTACACCTTTAATTTATGTACTTTTTGCCAGATGATTCCATGATCATTAGTGTGCTTTCAGATTGCTACTATAATTAGTCACCATGTAATCTAGAGCCTAATAATCATATATGAATTCCCTACTAATTACCCTGTAATCTGCTATTTGTTGATTGGAAGAGCATGGGATGAGTATTTCTACTATTATTAATCTCAATTTATGTGATAATTATAGGGATGTTACAGATTTTTCTTGTTTACTCACTTGGCTGTGTTGTGTGGCATTTTGTTGTATTAATAAAATACTGCCTTTTTATGTTTATCCATTTTAATCCCTACTCAGCAGGCTTCTCCATACATACACTTCTAGTCCGTATTGTTCTTGGGCTGGTACACATGCAGGTCACTACAACAGGTCATCCTTTGTTTTCTCTGAAAAGTACGCAGGCAAGTTTTGAGGCTTCAGGATATAAGTCAATGTTTGTATGTAGTTACAATGCTCATGTCTAGTTTAAATGTAGGTTGAAACCCTGCCCATGCTGAAGGAAAAACACAGGGAACTGTTCTGTGGATCAAGAATGTACACATGCCTGCTCTGAAGTTCAAGAGGAGACAGCTTGGTTGGATACCTGGGTGAAGATGAAAGGGGAAAAGAATAAGGTTAATTTAATGGTAAGGATTTACTACAGACTACCAAACAGAAGGAGTAGGTGGCTGAGGCTATTTTTGTGTAGCTATGTAATGCATTGAAATAGCAGAGTTGTAGTAGATTATATTAATTAAGTTTGTATCATTGGAAGAGTAATTTTGCTTTTCACACAAGGAATAACAACTTGTCAGATAGACACAATATTTTTATTTGAATAGTTAGTACTAGCAGTTTTAAATGTGATTCTGACCAGCCAGACAATACCACTTGAAAATCCAAAGACGGTAGACATGTTGATGTAAGTGATTATGATGTATTTGGGATTGTTGGAAGAGGATACATGGGTAGAAGAGGAGGATAAACACTGACAGACATATATTTCAGCAAAGGAGACTTAGCAAATTCAAACTGCAGTTAGGTAAGGTCTCTTGAGAAGATAGAATGAAAGAAGGATAACTGTCAGGGTAGAAAGCTATAACTCATTTGAAGAGTTAATTAAATTTTGCAACAGCAAAGTATCTCAATAAAAAAGTGAGAATTTAATAATTATAATAAATTAGATAAATTATCTGAAGTCAGTAAGATGAAATCCAATAAAGAAAAATGCATATTAAGGCATTTGAGGATGAAAAAAAAAAACAACCAAAAAAAAACCCCCAAAGTGGGGAATCATTGTTTTAGCAGAAAAATTGCAGAAAGGGATTTTGGAGATACTGCATAGAGCAACATAATAAATGTAAATCAACAGTGTGATGTGGTTAAAAAAATGCAAATTTAATTCTACCTGGTATTAGCAGCTGTGTTATACATAACACAGGTAGTAGTTATTTTGCTTTTTGCAGATCTAGTGAGGCCTCAGCTACAATGATATGTCTAATTTTAGGAGTTTATCTCTGTGAAAGATGTAGGCAAGTTAGAATGCATTCTGAGTACAGCCAAAAATGCTAAAAGATTTAGACAGTATGATCTCTGAGGACAATTATGAAAGCACTGAGTTAGGCTAGAAAAATAATACTGTTAAAGGATACATCTTCCAGTATATGTAGTCTGTTACACAGTAGTATTCAGTTATCTTTCATGTCTACTGGAGGACAAGGACAACATTGACTGAATTTGCAACAAGAGAGGTTTCAGTTAAATGGGAAAGGATAATATTCAAAACACATTGATAATAACAGGAACTGCCTAGTGTAAAAATAGTATTTCTATTTTTGGAGGCTTTGAAACAGAGACTATGTGAACATCTATTACAAATGATCTAGCCTGCCTCAACAGGGAGTTTCTTTTAAATTAATGGCAGTAATACCTTGGATTTTGGAGAGAATTTTACCCCCTGAAGGAGCTGGATGTGGCAAAGAGTGGAGCTGCAGAGTGGTATAAAATTGGTGTCCTACAGCTGGACCCTGTAAGGACTAGGAAGCTAGGGATTTGGTTCAATACATGGAAAATATAGTGACAGAATACACGAGTGAGCTTTTTGCCTCCTTACATCTTACTGTTTTTTTTACTGGATCACTGGATCACAAGACTTAGTGCAGGATCCCCAGAAGGTAGATAATTAGATAGAAAATATACTGAGTGTGTAGTATGAAATTGCATGTCTCAGCTACATCATGGTATTTGAAAATTTTTGTCATTATAGGAGTTTAGATTGATGCTAACAATTTAAAATAAAATAATTTCTACTTGAGTGCCTTCTTTCAGATTCAAATTATAAATTCTCATTATAATTGACTCATTCTAAAAAGCTTTTATTCTTGTGGGTGATATGTTATCAATCTTATTTGAATAATTGGTAACAAGGGCAGAAATTAACATGAATGAGTAAATCCAAATGAAACTATACCTTTGGTAATCAGATAATGTTCTAGATAAAAAAAACCTCACCCACCCTAAATATTGAGGAGAGCCTGACTTTTGAGAAAGTGTTTGGGAAGTTTGAACTCAAGAGCCTTCCTCATCTTAAATTTTTTCACTGTAAAAAGAAAATTTTACTAACATCTCCCTATCAAATCATTGTCAGTCATGAATTACAGAGAAGTCATCACTCAAGAGTTAGCCTTGTAGAATGGAAGTCACTAGTAGGTAACCAGTGTTACAATTGGTACAATTATTTTCAAGCCCGTTCAGATCATCATGTGCTTTTAGAGGCGGTCAGAGCTGCTACTCAGAAATCTCCTGGTAGCAGTTTTTACATTTCTGAGATTGAATGTCCAGCAATGCTGTCTGACTACAAGGTATTTTAGAACTTTGAGCTTGAAAAATACATGTCACCCAAACATATTTCAAATTACACCACTTCATATGGAAAAAAAAAAGATCATAAAACAACAGTAAGCATTGCATTTGCATTGCATTGCAAACTAATGGAAAACAGAAGTGCAAGCTGTAATGCCACACAATTTGTTGATTTGCTCTGAATAGATAGGAAAAATGCTGGTTCCACACAATGGCAGTTTTTATGCAAGTAGTGATGTATTAATGTACTCTTGTGTAAGATGTTGTGGATGATCACACTTAAGATACCTATCTAGAATAGGTTTCCCATTAACTTCTGTTATGTAGAAGAAAACATTAGGGATATTTATGTTAATGATAACATAACTAAGTCTCTTTAAAAGCAATGTGCTTATTAGTACCAGGGTGTGAAAGGAGTAAGAGGAAATGTATCCTTAAATTGCTGTAAAATGTATTTCTTAAAGGCAACTCAATCTATATGTATGGTTGATTGTTCAGATATGATAGCAGTATTCAGAATATTCCTTCTTTCTGAACATTTGCTCATGCAAATGGAGGAAGTCCACTGTGCTAAGTTTCCATCATCTTTTGCTGTCCCTTTCAAATCTAGCTACTCCAGGTTTTGAAGAACTGTTATATACAACCACTGGATAGATTTCTTAGACTTCATCAGTAAAAAACTTAACTCCCATCACTGCTGTCATTGCCCAGGCGCTATAGATGATGTATGCAGCACCTAAAATTAGGCTTGCAAGTTACAAAGCCATTTTGCTTTAGAATCCTGTGGAGTTGATGGAGGGAGAGAGGCTTCTAAAATAGGTCTCTTCTCTGACCTGGAGCATCAGGTTTTTTTAAATCTCTCTGAGTACCTGCTTCAAATATAGAGCTTGTAAATCCTGGACTGTCAGCTGGAAGCAAAGGAGGAGGCTGTCATACACGGCTCAGCAGAACTGGGACAGGGCAGGGAGGAATCCAAGCTTGTCCACGGGGATTATCAGGGACAAGTCTGGTTCTTAGCAAAGTACTGAGACAGGATGGACAAATTGTGGAAGTGAGATGCTGAAAATGGGAAATCGTCATTGTGCAGTCAAAGAAGAATGGGAAAGGGAAAAACCAGGTAACGCATGGGGAAAGGCCTGGTGTGGAACAAACTGGAGAAGGTGGAAAAGGGTGGGTAAAGACTACAAAAAGCTTTGTGATCACAGTCACATGCTCCTATGCAGAAATTAGAGTTGAAGTAGATACACTGTGAGTATCATCAACCGTCTGTCTAGTTCCCAGTTCTACTGACGAACTATACAGACCAGCATCATGATACAACAGTTTTCTGTTTTCGTTTGTTTTACTTCATTTACATTTTATAAAATATATGCAGAGAAGTACACATTAAGGAAATAAAAAGTTTCCAAGTACTCAAAATTAGAAATGCCAGACAGATGCTTGCCTCTTATGCTATAGAATTACCTTTGTTTGCATGATCACAGGAGCTGGTGCCATAGGCCTGCTTTATAATGGAGGAGATTGTCATCACAGCACCTTAAATTTCATTTTCACTGCAGCTGGAGGCTTTGAAAAATTAGTGTCTTGCTTTCTCTTAAATAAACACCATATACTCTACTTACTGCAATTACTCACTGAATGTAGCAAAAGAATAATGAATGTGTAATAACATCCATGCTAATGCAGGTGAGGTAGTGGGAGCCTGAATCAGGGTGGCGTAGGTGACCTTTATTTAGTAGTTTGATTTTTTTCTGAAGCTTGATTTTTGTCCATTGAGGAGTTCTAATCTGGGCTGTTCTTTTCCTTAACCTTAGATTCAGCACTCTAAAATTGAATATAAATTATCATGGGTAAATATCTCTCTGCAATCTATTTTTTGTTTACCCAAAAGAAGAAAATTTGCTTTTAAAAGTTGCTTTCTCATCCAAACTTCAGTGGAGCTTGCTACACTCATTTCTAGGCAGTTTTATACCAAAATTTTAAACCTATTTGTAATTATTTCTTTTTCTGTTTATGTTCATCCCTGCTTGATAGTAGATGATTCTAGACAGTTCCATTTTTATGATATACATATTTTTCAGTCAGGATTTCAGATTTCTTTTGCAGTGTTTTGTCTCCTTGGTTTTGTGACATGAGAATATTTTTCTCCAAATACAAAAAGTTTTATTATTTCTCTTTTTATGTTTTTAGCTATTTCCCTTCTCTCTATTCCAAACCAACCTACAGTAAAGCTTTTCAAGAAAGCTATAAACACTATGTTTGGCAGAGTCATTTTGCCTTGCTGCCTGATTCATATTGTTCTTGCAGCTTTATTTCTGTGTGATCACAGAGTTTTTGCTAGTTGCACTTGGGATGTGCATCTTGATTGTAACTAGACGATCAGTGACAAGATTATATTCTTACAAACAGTTCATGAATGCAAAGCAGAGTTTTTTATTCAATTGTGTTCATTATCCTTTATTTTTTCCTTGACCTGCCCTCCTTCTAACATTATAGGAGTGAGAAGCAATCCATTTGTACATTTAGGGAAAAAAGTCCCTTATATTCTCACCTCCCCCCTCCCCCAGCCTGACAAAAATATACATTGGTTGAAGGAAGAAGTAGCAACAACTGAATGATAATTTCCTTAAAATGTGAGAACACATAGAAAGTAAGAGTACAGATGAAGAAAAGAAGATGGAAGAAACCTGGTGAAAAGATGAAGATGTCTTATGAAGAAGTGAGAAAAAAGGAAAAATAAGAGTTTGAAGGACTATCTCAATATCTGGAGGCCTCAACATTTTCAGCATACTACTTTATCTTTTCATGAACATTTCTTCTGCACACAAGTGGGGGAAAGTCTGTTATGGCATATGTCCTTGGAGCTGTTGTGACAATACAGGTAAATCAGAAACACAGTCTAGCAAAAAAGAGCTAATGTCTGGAAGATTTGTAAAGCCATCCTTTCCAAGGCTCGTTGCCCTCCTCTTTCATCACCCTCCTCTTTCATCACCCTTCTCTTTAATCTGCCCTCTGGGAATGCTGCTGCTCCGGGACTGTACTTGTAACCTCAGAAGTTTGCTCCCATTGTGAACTAGTCCTTCATTTAGTGGTGCCTGTATCTAGCTCATTAACTACTTTTTTTCAACTCATCCTCTACAAGTATGAGAGTTGCAAAGGATGTGATAGGGCAAATGTTGAAAAATGCTCTGTGTAATGCAATTTCACTCATGTTACAAAAATAGCTACATGTAAACCCTCTTGACAATAAAAAAAATGAATTATTAAATAGTGCCAGAATAATGCATCTACTGGTAGATATGCTGTGTGGGAAGAAAGATGACTGGAACTACTGTGATAGCAAAACACAACTGAACAGAAGACAGACAAACAGACAGAAGCTGACTTGCTAATTATCACTAAAAAAACTGTTAGTGAGTTGTCTGTGTACCAAATGCTGTTTTCAGAGGGTAGGGTACAGTTCTCTTTCTCTTACCCTAACGAAATGAAATAAAATGATCTTTGAGAAAAAGGCAGTGCATGTTTTTAGTAAATGAAACTGTTTCTGGCTTTTTTTCTCCCATAGGCATAGTAGCACATTATGGAGCAACCAATTCAACTGCTCTTGAGGAAAGTGTGGTTATAACTATCAGAAAATAGAAAGGTGACTATGTTGCATTCATTGCATGCTGCCGTATTCAGTGCATATTAGAAAGCTGGAAAGTTTTCCAGGGAGGTGAGGAAGGCTTATATGTTGTTTCTCTGGACCCAGCAATAACCTTCCTTGGAGTAGTATCTACTCATGCATATCAGTGACAATTTAGGTACAGTAGATAAACAGTGACTCTGACACACATTGGATTTGTAATGTATGGTAGGCACTATGAAATCAAGTAGTTGAGTCACTTAGTGTGCTTTCTTTCTTGTTTTCCACTTTCTTGCACAGCCCTGTTGAAAAGGTATCTGTTACTCTAGTATTACATTTATATTAAATATCATTTTATTAAAATCAGCAACACAAGACATTTGAGAAGCTAAAAGAAAGCTGAAAGTTGGCAGTTAGAGAAAGGATAATTGGATCCTCAGGCACCTAAAATAGCATAAGACAATGTTTGGTTTTCAGTATCAAAGGACCAGTTTGATTCAGAAAAGACCTATTTCTTTATTTCTTCACTTTGCTGGCCAGGTAGGGAATTACTTTAAACATACAGTGAAAAGATGTGAATGTCTAACCTTGCACCGCAAGCATTAGCCAAAAGCTGTAGGTACATCCAATGTGGGTGATTACCTACTAGTGATCTAGTAGAATCAGTAGTGAAATCATGGATGTTAAGAGAATTGTCAGCAGACTTCAGCCATAAAATCTTGTCAGAAAATATGAGACAATTTATGCCATTTCAAGCCATTGTTCCAGCCTGTAAACTCAGAGACATTGCAGCATTGATTACACACTCATTTTATGTTTTAAAGCACTGACACTAGAGATGTTTTAAATATAAATCATTAATCTGGAAGATGGCAGTTTAAAAAAGCATCTGACATAGTACAGCAATGTGCCCACGTCCATAATAGTATCATACACATTCCCTGGCAGTAAGACCTAGGCAAAGTGGATGGGCTATATCTGGCAGCCATTATGCTTGGCTTTATGTGTGCAATAGAAAAATGAATGTCATTAGGACTAGTCTCTCTGGTCCTAATGGTATTGTGGATCTTGTGGCTAATTATTGTCAGTCCACTGATTACTTTTAAAATATAATATAAAGTTTTGAAAAATTTCTTTACATTTGGACAAGGCTCTGGCAACCAGAAATCAAATCTGCAAAATCAGACACTTGTCCCAGTGGAAGTCCTGTGACCTCAGGTCATCAGGTTTATTAGCTGTCTGAACAGAGATTTAAATCACTAGTGTTAGATGTACAAGCTTGACATTTTAGAGCTGCATTTTTTTTTTTTTTTTTTTTTTTTTTCCTGACTTCATTTGGTATAATTTTGCTCTTGTGGATCAGAACTATAGTAATGGCCAAATACCAAGTGACTTTTTCATTCCATTCATTTTCTGCAACCAGGAGAGAGCAAGCCAGTACACCAAAGCTTATTATTACCTCCAACTACTCCTAAAGTTATATCATTTGTAGAAAGAATTAATAGGTAGACTTATACTATTAAACAACATTTAATAGTTAGATATAAATCATGCTACATCTTGTATTGAGATCTGTTTCTTGCAAGTAGAGTAGGGGCAACATGTACCAAGCTAGAAGGTATTTTGGACTAGGAGCTCCTGAAGTGTTTTGTGCACCTGCAGGCCTAGAGAAAAGTAAAATCAAGTCTGATAGCTAATGCCACAGAACAGGAGGCACTGTGTTCTTATGCATACCAAATGTCAGTGTCACCCTTGCTGGCCCTTGGAAGGAGCACAAAGTGAGCTGCTTCCACATATTTGCTGAGCTGGTTCTTCTGGCCTAGGCAGAGGCAGGCAGAGTTATGATCTTGACCTTTATTTTTATATCTGTTTCTTTGTGACATGGCTCTGGCTGTTTTCAGTATTAGCTTTAAACAAGTTCCATGAGGGGTAAAACCACCTTGTATTCTGACCTCTATGTCTTTTATAGGATTGCTGTAACTGAAGGTATGGTGTTAGGTTTATGACTTAAAACAGGAAAGACTGGCAATCTCAGAAGCACGTGTCAGAATTTAGAATGAAGATATGTTATTATTAGACATTTTTGTATTCTCTTAACTACAAGTATGCTGTCTTTCAAGGCCAATGTTTACCTTAAAACTCTTATCAGTGCCAATAAAAGCAAGGCTTGCCTCTCTAACAATAGGAACCCTGTTATTACATCTTGATGAGTGCTAGGAGAAAAATATCTCCCTGCTGCCATTGCTCAATCGGGCAGGAACAAGCAGCGTGAAAGGAAAACATGTGACCCATCACAGCTTATCTCTGAATGTGACTGTATCAAGAAAGTGGGAATGTTTTTTGCAGCCTGTCACACAGAAGTACTCCAGCATCTCTGCCTATTGTCATGGAGCTGTCAGCACAATGGTAGCCTGGCTTGACTAGACTGCTGCCTGGAGAATGTTAGCCGTAAGGGGTTAATGCAAAATAAAAGAGATGGAAAACAGAAACCAAGATGAAAGAAACGAAAATAATTAGTCAGCACAAATGATGCTGAGCTCCTTTCCAAAAATAGCAGATTTAACATTTCTTACAAGCAAGAGCAGAAGTATCTCAGTGGCATTGGCTTTGCGGTAGGAGAAATATAAATAGAAGCAGGCAGTTATGAAAGCTGTTGAAAGGAGAACTAGAACACACATGAAAGGCCTTGGAATCACTTAATCTGATTACAAAGAAGTAGGAACTTCAACATTAAAGCTAATGTTAATATTCTCAAAATTAATTAACAAAATAAAAATAATTAAGATTAAATAGGAAACAGGCAGTCTCGCTAGTCTGTTAATCTAATTTGGTTAGAACAGGTTTGGTTTTCTTCGTTTGTAAATGAAAGAGTTATAAAAGCCAGAAGGATAGATGGGCCTGACTTACTTTCTTTCCTCTTTGTCTGATGTGGACTGTAAACCAGTTTTCTGATTACCCTTTCTCGTTTGGATCACCTCTTTGTTCAGGGGTAAATGGTTTTGAAAACTTTAATTTTTCTTCTATTTCATGATGGACTGTACCTTGCAATTTTATTTTTTTTTTTTAGGAAAAACAAAGAGAACAAGGAGGAAGATGGTAGAAACAACACAGTCTTATTTTTAGGTCATTGGTTAATTTTGGCACAGTTCAAAACTGACAGTCAAGTCTCTGGATGTGAACCAGCCCTTTGAAACTTTTGTTGAGGTTTAAATCTGATGAATCTCACCCTTAAATGGTACCCACCCTGTTCAGTTTGTGCCCACACTTCTCACATTATATCTTGAAGCCAGAGCCAGCAACTTTCTGGGAAGAAAAGAGGCTTACACAGAGCCACTATTGCATGAAGAGCTAATGCATTTTTATCAGTCTTTTTTGAACCTAGTCTGAGGTTTAAAAAGTCTTTTAACTTCAGATGCAAAGCAACAAAAACACTTAGAGTTGACATGCTTTTGGCTGCATCTCTGGCCATAGATTACTTTGGCACAAAAGCAAACGGCCCAGATATACTAATTACATTGTAGAGAGTGTTCAGCTGATCAGCATTTGTGGATGTGGGTGTGGTACATTTGCAGGAGGTATGGTTTCAGTTTTCTAAGGCACTCTTGGGGTTTGGACTAATAAATTATTCAAAATAAAAGATGATGAGCACATCAGTTTTTAATGCAAGAAATCCAGCCTCTTTTGCCAACAACAAACTCATTTGTAATATTTAAAAGGCTTCTGTAAAAAAAAACAACAACAAAACAAAACCAAAACAAAAAACAAACAAGCAAACAAACAAACAAAAAAAAAAAGGAGAACCTAGTAAGTAGTATGAAAAACCTACCTAAAAGTGGGGAAAAAATACCCACCCCAAAACCCATTGTAGAAAGTAGTATTAATAGACGTAGCAGAACAAAGAATGCAGAGATGTCCAATGGATGGAAAGTCACCATAGAAAAACAGCTCTAGTTTTCTCCAGTGATGAAGGATCAGCAGGCAAATGCAGCCTTAGACAGGAATGGAACCTAATATGAGGTGTGTGCACTTTGTATCGTGTTGCAGAGAAGCCACAATGTGTTACTATAGCCTAGATTTACTGAGTCAAACAAGGGTCAGCCTAAGGTCATGTGAGGACTCCTGAATTCGGTAAAGCTCCTCAGACTACAGTCAGTCAGTCCTGAAGATAGCTTCTCCTGGCTAGAAATGTGGGGAAAATGCAAGTGCTTACAATTGCAGAGATTAAAAAAATAGATATTGATTAATTAAAATTATAATGTAATTGATAATTACTAAATTATATCAGATGACCAAGGAAAAGTTCCAGGATTTTCCAATAAAAGTGCTTTTTGTGATAGACAAAGGAAAGCAGGCAAATGTAGGATTGTATGTTTCTGGTCATGCAATCCTCATACTGCATCTTATTCTGGGTTTGCAGTGCCTTCCTATTGCTCTGACTAGAGCTGAGTTTACACCATGTGCTGGGATAAAACCTGCTGTTGGGATCGGCCCATGTGTTCAGAAGGCAAAGCTTTTAGATTTTGTGCTCTACTTACTGTCTTTCTGTAGTAAACTCAGGAAAAAATAGAGGTGACAGGGAAATCAGTGCAACAAGATTACGTTTAGTAAATTGTTGTTCACTTGAATGAAATGGAACAATTAATCTCACTAGTGTGATTTACATTTTATCTCATTCATCACATAGTCTAAAGTAAGGCATTTTGGTGACTAAGATGAAATTGGTTCTGCTAAACTAAAATAGAACTTAGTTCTGTTAAAATGACATAGAGAAGTGCTGATAGGATATAATACTTTAAATTTTCCATATATATTTAATAAGCAATTTTCAGCTGCAAATAGTACAAACTTCACTATATCATAATTGCACTTTCAATAAGAAGTAAATGATGCTTATGAACATCTTTGACTGTTGCTGCCTTCTAACAGAGCTGCAATGTTCTGCAACATAGATTGCAAAGAACACAGGCCATTAAATATTTTGCTGATCAGAATATGTCCACTGTATCCAAATGGATCTTTCTTTCTTCTCAGAGACATGTTTGAAGTGTGGTCTCCAAACCTAAGTGATGAACACTAGCATGCTGAAGACTTAAAAAAACCAAACCACAACCAAATTTGTTTTGGAGTTCTGTCTCCTGTTGTCATTGCTAGAAATAGTGATTCAGCATCAGTACATGAAAAGCCACCTTTGCATTCAAGGGATTATCAGTTCAAATCCAATTGCAAGTTTCTAAGCCATTTTCCTGTTAAAAACTATCGTGGCCATGTAATCGCATTAGTTGTTGACTGGCTTCTATCTGGGCAAGGCAGAATGTCATGATTGATGCAGAAACTTGGCACATGCTAGCTCAGGCCAAAGAGCATTTTTAAATGGATTATCCACAGAACAGCTCTTGATACAGGATCACAGAGGAATCCACAGCTGTGTTCGCCCATCTCTATGCCTAATGCTTTTTCATGGCTATTCAGAGGAGAATTACTAAAAAGCATTTTGTAGTGCTATTCTCCATCTCTTCTGTATGTGTTTTGGCTTCAGGCTCTCTTTTTAGATTTACCACCAGATACTCTTTTTTAGGTCTTACTATCATTGCATAGCTTAAGGCAGGAAGAGCTAAGAAACTGTGTATTTAAAATATGTAAACATTTATGAAAAAAAAAAAAAAAACATTCACAAAGTAGAGGAAAAGTTGAATTCATGATGCTATGTAGATTACCAACTAGAAAATAGCTGCATGGTATAGTCTAACCCGCACCAAAGATACAGAATAGATCAATTCATGGTTATCCTGTTAAGATACAACTGTTAATTGCATACATGTTTCCATGCATTGTTCCTTCCAGCTTAGTACCAAAACAAACTCTATTAGCATATATTAGAACATTCTAACACATCTCATACCAACCTAACTCCAGAATTCCTTTGTAACCATCAACAATTCCAAGGGGACTGAATCCTGATGGCATCAGTCACAATCTCTGATTTTTATGGTTGTGGCTTACATTTGAGAACATTTCCAAGTTTACTTCTCCTTTTGGGGTTCTGCATTGGTATAGTTTTACCTGTGGTCTTTATGTGGGTTAACCTAAACTAGTTATCTTGATCCTGGTAGCACCAGATGCGTTCATTTCCCAGACCACCCCTGTAGACCTAGAACTATAATAAGAGCACTCTGCCAGCTCAAAGTTGTCTGTGTATGACTTGTACTTCAGAAGTGAGCTATGAGAACTGTCCTTTTTATTCAAAGGAGCTCTAACAGAAATTGAGCTGCAGCTCGTCAGAATGGATGACGCTTTTCTCCAAGGAGAAGACCAAAATTACACAGAAGACACACTAAAAAGGACAAAGCAGGCCATGAGAACATATGGAACAGAGTAGCAGGCATACAGAATGTAGCAGGCACACAGAAAGCCAGTATGCTGGCAGGGTCTTGGCATTACATCCATACTTCAAGAGAAGCATGTGAGAAGGGCATTTTTAGTTCCTTTAGCAGTTTACTTACTGAAAGAGCCTTTATTATGCTAACTCTGTGATCACTGCCCTCTGAAAAATTATCCAAAGAATGTATTTGGAATTACCCGGTGAACTTTGTTCTGTGTTGCCGGCGTATTTTGTTTGAACTTCATGCATGAACATGCCCGTTTCTCAATATAACCCTCTTAACGTTCTTTCTCTTCTCGTCTAATTCAGCAGCTACTTGAGAGAAAAAGCAAAAAGAGTCATTTGGTCTTGACAGTTACAAATGCCTTGTTCAGTCCCAAGGAGAAAAAAAAGTCAGTGATAGGACACTTATAGAGTGTTTAAGTCATCCAAGTCTTTAACTAGATCTTCTACTAAAAATAGCATCAAAACTAGTGTGTGTTTATGTGAATAATTTATATTACTCCATGTGTGTATTAAAAGAAAACACTTAAATCGCTGATTTTACAAGAACAGAAAACTTATTTTCCGTCCAACATTGCACTGACTCTAAATATTTCTAAATTTATATCTTTGGCATAAAAATCAGAGAACAAAATTAGGTGAAAGGATGAGAGAAGCTTGACTCATGCAGTAATGTGATTTTTCAAGGTTCAGCATGTGGATGATCTGGCAAACAGAATTGGATTAAGTTTGTCTTTTGAAATGCTTTCCAAAATATTTTGGAAACATTTATGTTACAATGTAGTACAAATCCAAATAATTCATCATTCCACAACAAACATGATTAACTTTATAGTGGAAGCTATTCAGAATGTTTTAGGCAAAAATTGTTGAGTTAAGAAAGGGATGTTGCCATCCTGCTGAATTAAGAAAGGGATAATATCACTGTAATGGGTATTTTTGGTATTAGTGTTTGTCATAAAGGTTTATAAT
This sequence comes from Eurystomus gularis, assembly GCA_013400335.1. Taxonomy (NCBI): domain Eukaryota; kingdom Metazoa; phylum Chordata; class Aves; order Coraciiformes; family Coraciidae; genus Eurystomus; species Eurystomus gularis. The sequence goes on along the minus strand of VZZY01018578.1, from coordinate 55,419 downwards.
TAAATAGTCTGTGATGAAATTGCATATGCCTGTTTTGACAACATGTTGTTTTAAAAATAAATTCCTTTTCATCATTATCTTCAGACACCTACATACTGATAATCTGTAGATAACTTTTCCCTCTGCCCCTCAAAAAAGACCATGCTAGAAACATATATTTTCCTCTGACTTCTGGATCAAGACCATATTTTACCTGCTAAATTACCTTTTAGATAACTTCTTTTTTTTTCTTCTGAACAATTTCTCTTTTCTTTTAATATGCAAACAAATGGATAGATGGGCAACTTGATCAAGGATAGCCTCCATTTAAACTATGAATGTGAATCAGAGTCAGATTATCCCAGACTTTTTTGCCTGAACTATTGCTATGGATTGCAGCTAGTATGACTGTAGTGACTTCTTTGCCTGAGAGGTACGTGGATTTCAAGGTGCCCTTGTGAGATTGGAGACCAATCTTGCAATGAATGTGATATTATCTAGTGCTAATAAAAAGAGCTGGTTATGAGCTTTCACTAGTGTTGATACCACTGGGAAAATATCCATACAGTCTCATGTGGACAAATCTGTGCACTCTTAACGGCAGACAGAAAAATTTTCCTTTATATTATGTATTTGTTTCTTCAGTTTGTATCACAGGGAGTTAGATACTTTCTATATAAATAAACAAAGCAGAATAAAGTGAGTGTCAATGACAAGTGTGACTGGGTTTCTTTGCCATGAGGCTGTTACACTTCAGTAACAAGTGAATAATAAATAAATATCTGTGGATTCAGAGTGGCCAAGAATGTGAGGCTGGACCAGCTTCCCAGAGAGGCTCTGGAGTCTCCACCTGTGGAGCTCTTCTAATCTGGACTAGACAAAGCCAGAGCAACCTCTCCTGTTTTGAAAATTCACTGACTTGAGACCTCCAGGCTTCCTTTCATCCTACATACATTTATACTTCTGTATATGTACATACGTGTATTTCTTTAATGTCCATCTTGACAATATCAGAAATCTGATGATCAGACTTTTCACATTTCCTGGTTTCAATGATGCAATTTCAATGTCTGGATATTTGTAATGAATACAGTATTTGATAATTTTTATGAACTATTTGTGTTTTGAATGACAAAATATTAGTCTGCTAATTGGGCCATCTCAGAGACAGATATTCAAAAGGAAAAACTTATGCTCATGTGTTAATATTAAGTCCTTGGGCAGAAGAGAAGTGCTTCATTATTATGTCACCTCTGATGAGATGATATTTGATTTATATTACTTCTCTAAATTGCCTTCAGCACAGAATAAACTGGATGCTGTGCTCCATGTTGGTACAAAACAATTTTGGAATAAAAATTGGTTGACAGACTATAAGAGATGAAAACAAAGCACAAAAGTAGAAAAGGCAATGATGAAGGTAGACTGTTACTTCAATTTTCTGCCTTCATGTGCAATGGAATACTGTCTTTAATCAAATAAGCACATGACAATATTTCTTAACAAGAAAAATCCTAATTCTGTTTTTTTACAAATAAAAATTGTAATGCAGAAGTCTTCTCCCTCACTCCCTTCCTCCTGCCCACTCTCCTATGGCCCTTGAAGCCCTCATGGTCTGCACCTCTATCTCCCATGGTGTGTCCAGCAGGAGTAGGGAAGTGATTATGTCCCTGTACTCAGAGATGGTGAGGCCACAGCTCGAGTATGGTGTTCAGTTTTGGGCACTGCAGTGTAAGAGAGACATTGAGGTGCTGGAGTGGGTCCAGAGAAGGGCAACGAAGCTGGTGAGGGGTCTGGAGAACATGTCTTATGGGGAGCAGCTGAGGGAACTGGGACTGTTTAGAGAAGAGAAAGCTGAAGGGAGATCTTGTTGCTCTCTACAACCTCTGGAAAGGACGTTATAGAGAGGTGGGTATTGGTATTCTCCCAACTAACCAGTGATAGGACAAGAGGAAACAGCCTCAAGTTGTGCCGGGGGAGGTTTAAATTGGTCATTAAGTAGAATTTCTTTACTGAAAGAGTGGTTAGGCATTGGAACAGGCTGCCCAGGGAGGTGGTGGCGTCACCATCCCCAGAGGTGTTCAAAAAAAATGTAGACATGGCACTTCAGGAGATGGTTTAGTGGTCATAGTAGCGTTGGGTTGACTTGATGATCTCAGAGGTCTTTTCCAACCTTAATGACTGTATGATTCTATGATCACCAGACTGAACCTCCAAGGAAAGGTATTGGCCATAAATGATGTTGCATTATTTTGGATGTTGAATTAAAAATATTATGGTCTCAGTCTAATGTTTAGGGATGAATGTCCATGTTACTTGAAATTTAAGCTAAAGTTATACATATTGTGGCATTCATTAGAGGGCAGTTACATCCCAGTTGGATATTTCAGTTACAGTGAAAGTGATGCTGATTATTTGGTGTCACCATTCCTGCATTCTTGCTTTATATTTCTCTGAAAGTATTTAACATAAATATTTCATACTTTCTCTGCATTATGAAATGCAGCAACATCTGATATCAGACAATTATCAGTTCTGCAGTCCTTATGACTGAATTGAGATATTCTGACCTTGAAAGATAAAAATGAAGAAAAAACAAATTAAATTATATTTGGAGCTATTCAGGAGGGAGTCACCTACTCACAAGTAATAAAATGAATCTGACAGTCTGACTAACTGTCTCTAACCTTGTGGTAGCCTTCTGGTAGCAGCTATCAATATCAGTTTAATGAGTTTGAATTACAGAAATATGGAGAGAATTTGCAAACTTGACCCTTGTCAAGGGACAAAGAGGCAATAAGCTATGATTGCTATGTTAAATCACGTTGTCAGTGGCAAAGCAGGACTATAGCTTTCCATCTTAGCCTGAAGAAGTTTTTCAGAAGAAAAGACATAATAGAAGTGCAGTACCTTTCCTGCTGCTGTGAATGGGCATATGCATGTTTTAGTATTGTAGAAAATGAATATTCTTACTTGTGAATTTACCTCTACTTGACTACTATTTCTTTTCTTCACTACTTAAGGAATCTTCATTCAGTGAAATTTGTATGAAGTAACAGCAAAATTCTGTTTGACCAATCCAACCATACAATATGATGCATAGTACATGCCAGAGCCTGCTCTGCTTTCCAGTATTCTGTGCTTTGGAACAGGCTTTGCTCTTCATTCCATTGGCACAACAGACAGCACAACTCCTTACAGCTCTTTTCATTTTTGTGGCAATGCATATAATTATGGACCTATAATCTGTGCCTTACAAGCATGATAGATTTTTTAAAAATCCTCAATCAATAGGATTTTATCTGCTTTACACAAAAAAGCACCTCTAATCCATGTACAGTAGGTATAAACTTGCCTAACATTTTAATGAAAAATAATGTCTGTGCATTGATCTTGTTTCTTTTGAACACCAAAATATTTTGCTCTTGGATTTTTATTCATGTTCTGAAAAGTTCTGCATACTGTTCTGCTGGGTCTCTGTTCCTTACGTTCATTTTCCACATAATTTAATATGGAATTGTATTCTTTAGTATAGGATTCTTATATATCCCAAAAAAATTTCTGAGACAGTTATCTACTAAATCTTAACTGATTTAATAACTGCTACAAAATATGTTTAGTATCAATACAAACATATATACTCAATTTCTAATACATTTTATCAGGTTTTGCTGTAAGGCACAGTACACAAGGGAATAAATAAACAAATACATTGGTTTATTTATGAACAATAAGTCTAAAACAAACACCTACATGAAACATTAATTATTCCCTTCCACATATGCTAAGAAGGTCCCATAGGAGTATATGAAGCTGTGAGGCATTTCTGAACAGAGGCATGCAAATGATTGTTTGTGTTTTCTGTTTGTTTATTTATTTGCTTTGGAGTCAGAAAGCTCATCCAAGCCTCTGTGCTCCTGCAGTGGAACCCTTTGTGTTTCTTTGTTTTTAATGGAAGCAAAGTGGTGGCCTTCATATTTCAAAATACTTTTCAACTAACCTACTCCTAAAAACAGCACCTTCCACATAAGTTTAGCTTTTCTTGTGATAATTATGTACATTCATTGTGTTAAGAGATGGTTTACATAGTTGATATGACCTGTTTATGAATGGAGCTGTATTTCAGGAACTATGAAATCTTGTAAACAAACCTTGAAGAGGAAACAACTGTCATAATTACAGTACCTTTATTTTGACTTACTGAATATCAATTCAGGTACTTTGCCTTGTACATGCTTTAATAATTGGCATATAAAAATTTGAAGATTTCAGCAGCAGAAATCTGTATCCATGCTGCTGTCTGACAGAAATAAGTGCAGCAGTGATTATTTTTGTTTGCTCATCCATGAAGCTTCATAGATTTGGAATATGCTAATACTTTGCACTTCTGTAGACACAATGCAGCTTACACCTCCTCAACAGTCTACTTTGTAGGGGAAACGAACCTGCAGTGTTACAGCACTAGTGAAGGTATGTTTAATTTTACTTAAATAAAAAAGCCCCAAACTTGGGGTAGCTGCATACTTTATGCAATCATATATTTAGCTGATCAAACAGCTATTAATACCGTGAGTTTAAAAAGGGACAGATAAAATGTGTTCTACTTGAACAAAGAGCTACCTATAACAGTTGCACAGATGAGGAAATACTTTAAGGAAGATATAAACAATTTTTTGTTTTGTTTGCCCTTTTCCTCTTATCCAAATAATTTAAGCATTTGTTACTGAAAGAACTTGAAAAATTAATGCACAGCCTGATAAACTGTAAAATACCAGAAACTCTTATATTTGGGTAATGTATTTGTCCATGAGCAATCTTTGAGGAGATTAAAAGATGAGTTATTTACACATTGAAGTGCCACATATAGACTTCTGTGGATTATTTTTCACTGCATGACTCTGTGTTCATGATAGTAAAATTCCTTTTTTACTTTGGCCAAATTAACTGGTTTAAAACTCCATTCATACAGAAGGGATGCAACTAAACCAGTTTGTAGTGCTGAAGTTATGGGAGAACCATACCCATTTTTTGCTAATAGCAGCAGTCAGCTCTGCCACTGCCCAGCAGAAAGTTTGTAGGATTATATCCATAATCCATGGATTTTTACATGCACATTTTACTTTCTCTGTTCATCACCCTGCAGAACTAAAGTATGAAACATATCCACACAATACTTCACAGGGAAGCTGTTAAAGAGTGTCATAAAGTTAGTAGAGCCAAAACCATATTTATTTTTAAAGGAAATCTAGATATAACAGTATATTTTGAGACCAATTGGAACCATACTGACACTGAAGCAACAAGGAAGATTGTCTGTAAAAATATTTGTAATTCATAATTTCTGTAGAACATACTCTTTTATATAAAAAATCTCATTCAAAAATCAGAATTTTTATCAATATCTTGATGCAAAACACAGATGCTGGACATATTTTCTTCCACAAGTTTTTTGGAGATATCAGAGAAAACATGAGAGAAAATTTAAGTTATGAGTTTCATAGATGCAAGTGTTGCCATACTGAAAACTGCTCCCTAGGTATTTCACAGAAAATTTTTATTATTTGTGTGTGTAGTCAGTTGTGGTTGCTGTAAATGGTAAAATTGTTTGCACTGATGTTCAAGAAGTCTGTTTTAGACCTGAAGGTATAGAATTCAAGCAAAAAAGGGGCTATGAACTATTCCATTCACAATGCATAAACCATTCTGCATGGCTAAAAGAAATAATTTAGATTGAACAGTGACCGTTTCCACTGAAGTTTTCAGAGCCAGCTCCAAGAATTTCAATATCAAACCCACACCCCTGATAACTGAAGTGATAGAGTGTAACATTTGAGAAAAAAATGTATTTTTGGAATGTGGTGTGTATTTATTTCATAAGCAGCAGAGTTCTTTGGAGAAATAATTTATTAAGGGTTAGCCTCCCAGTTGTATCACTAAAATGTTTTATATTGATGCCATGCGTGAATTTTCAGAGTACAGGTCTTTGCTTATCACTGGGGCAATATGTTCAATCAGTCAAAGTCTAGTTAAAATTCTAAATTCTCTGGAGATATAAACATATAAGTCTTATAAATGACTTGTGTTCCCACTGTGTCTTATTTTGGTATTGTTCAGAAAAGAACAGATTATTTTCTTTATACAGATTAGTATTTATTGTATTCTTTCCTCTGATTAATGATAACTGATGCTATAATTCCCAAGGGAGTATACAAAAATAGCAGGACTTAATTGCATTGGTACTGCAGAATAAGCACATTCATTTCAGTATTTATGTGTGTATGAGATTTTTCATAAACTGTTGTCTTTTATAGGACTCATTTATTTGACACAGTATAAGCAGTTTTTCTCTGACTGCGTAGAGGCATTTCAGAATGCATTTCATGAAGAAAGAACAAAGAATTGAGGTAGATTTATTTAGTCAATTATACATGATTAGTGCACTTAAAATGTAGTAATTTTTATTATGAATAATAATAGAGCCATCTAGAAGAAATACTTGTGAAGAAAAGTAACCACCCTTATCTCTTGGCTATATAGTAGTCCAGCTACACTGCAGATGTGAAGTATGTTCACTCTTAGTCAATCCTATATTTGGGTAGCTGGACACTCTCCTAGAAGAAGACATCACTGATAAAAGACAAGAATCTCACACCTCATCTGAATGCAGTAACCACCAGGATATTAGAAAAACGGGATGGCTAAATGAAATCTTCCTTTTGTTTGCAAAGCATGTTTTGTTTACAAAGTGTTTTGTTTATAAAGCATGACCCCTGCTAGTTTGGAGACAAAGGCCAAGGGATGTCTGGTTTGAATTGCCCACAGGGGATGGGCTTAATGTGTCCTATCAGGCAGCTTCAGGTGGTTTCCTTGTCAGTATGCATAAGTGCTAAAGTGCCCCATAAGAGATATTACCTCAGGACAAGAGCTAATGGCTTCAAGTTGCACCAGGGGAGGTTTAGATTGGATATTAGGAGGAAGTTCTTTACTGAAAGAGTGGTTAGGCGCTGGAACATGCTGGTAGTGGAGTCACCATCCCTGGAGGTGTTCAACAAACGAGTAGATGTGGCACTTCAGGACATGGTCTAGGTGTCAGGGAGATGCTGGGATGAAGGTTGGACTTGATGATCTTAGAGGTCTTTTCCAACCTGAATGATTCCATGATTCTGTGTTTAGCTTTTTCTACATATTGTGTCCTAACTATGTTTGAAGTCCTAACTATATAGGTGGGCATAGACATATTCAGGCTACTTTGTCCCTTCTCTGGAGTGTATGGATACACACAGGGACAGACCCATGTCCAAACTGGTAGTCAGCTTTTCTGCTGACTAACTCAGAAAGCAAATAGAGGGGTTCTCAGGACGATTTGTGGTGTTTTAAAAAAAAATAAAAAATTTAGAAATCAAAAAAGTCCTGCATGTTTAACAGTATCAGGACTTGCCTTGCTGTGGACAATTATTACAATAATTGTCTGTTTCCTAGTGCAGCCATTTAAATGTTGGCTCAGCTCTGAAATGTTTGATCTACTCTTTGTGCTACGTGAAGTTGAACTAGCATTTGGGGGGATCTCATCAATGTGTATAAATATCTGAAGGGAGGTTATAAAGAAGACAGTACCAGGCTCTTTTCAGTGGTGCCCAGTGGCAGGGCAAGAGGCAGACACAAGATGAAACACAAGAGGTTCCCTCTGAAAATCAGGAAACACCTTTTCACTGTGAGGGTGACTGAGCACTGTCACAGGCTGCCCAAAGAGGTTGTGGAGTCTCCATCCTTGAAGATATTTAAATGTTTTCTGAACACAGTATGGGGCAAGTGACTCTAGGTGGCTCTGCCTGAACAGAGGAGTTGGACCAGATTCTGGCTGTATAATACATGTTTTCTTAACAGAATTTTAGAGTTATGGCTTGTTTCACTGCATCGTTACAGATTGATATGTAGCTCTTAATACCACAGGGTGGGGAGAAGTACTAACCAAAAATACGCACGTGGTACTATTTTTATCTTATAATTTAAATAAAGATATAATCTCAACACTTGACTAAGTTTCTTGGGCAGGAATGTATCTGCTAAGTAGAGCAATCATTGGAACTAAGTATGCTGTGCAAGTTGGAACAGGGATTGGGACAGGAAATGGAATGGGGTTTTCCACTTCTGAAGGTGTGGCAGAGAAATGGTTTTCCAACCAGTAAATTCCAAATTAATGAGATTTTCTAGTCTATGTTTATTTTTATTCAATATTTTAAAAACATATTTTACATTAAATTCTTAGACCTATTTGTGTTGTATGGCTAACTTGAGCTTTATATTAACTGTACTTCATTGGCAGAAATCCTTTAATGCTAATCCAGTGAAGCATCAATAGAAGAGGCACACTATGAAGCTAGTATTTGGCTGTTGTTGAATTGCAAACTTGCAACGTCATCTTCACATTGCAAATGTCTGTGGTTTTTATGTATAAGCGTATGGCAGTTGAATTGTATTGCATAGTCTCATACCTTAACATGCTTTTAAAATTTTTTTAAGTCTTTTTTGTCACTGAAAGCTCTCATCTCAAATACTCTCTGAAATTTCCTTGAAATGTTTTTGCTCTTAAATTGCTTGCATATATTCTTAGTCCTGATTCTGTTATGCTATTAAAGTCAATAGATTATGACTGTTTTCTTCAGTGAGGACCAGTTGCATAGTCTTTTCTTTAAAAATACCAAGAAACAGCACAAGGCTTTCAGACCAGCTCTTGTCTGACTGACCAGTGATCTATCACACTGAAGGCACAGACAAATCCTGCTAAGCAGAGGACATTCCTCAGGTAGAAAATGTTGTTCCACACATACTTTACTCCTTTTTTTTTCTTAAATACACCAATTTCAGTAATGTGGATCAGAGTTTCTTCTCAGCCATAATTTTCCATTACTGTGTTTTGTAATTTTATGTTTTGTGAAGACTGCAATAGTCTGATTTTAAGAGAGCATTTGACTTTCTAAGCTTAGAGGCTTTGGTGAAGTTATTTACAATTGGGCAACATGACCACAAAATGAGATTGATTCATGATAGTTCTGTTTGGGTAGCATTTACCATCCTATCCCACCTGATTTGGAGAGGCATAAGTGATCCTATATGATCAGACTTGCAGGCACTAGAGGATTAAGAAAATTACAGAATATTAATTTTTTTTTGAGTTACATAAGACTTATACAAAACAGGTGGAGAGGAAAATTAAAGCCACTGTAACATTAAAAAGTTTAATTGTACCTGCAATTTATCACTACTTAAATAGTATCAGGGCAGATTATCACTCTGTGTACTCCTTGCATTCATTCATTCACAAACATACACGTGAATACCTGTATCTGGGAACTGGAGGAAAATACAGGCTATGACAGGGTGTGCTGGTCATAAGACAGAGGCTCAGAGTTCTTCTGCTGCATGACAGTGCATAAGAAAACAATGTTCCTTACTACAGTTCAAAATCTGACCTAGCATCAGACCCCTGTGAAGTGATGCTTTTTACCAGCATGGTATTCAGGGTTTGCTGAATTACTTCATGATTAAGTTACTCATGAGCAGCTGGGCTTGTGCATGAGCATGGTGTGTGTTTGTATGTGCGTGTGATTTACACAAAATGTGATGCAACACCAGAAAAATAAAATAACCCTTCATCAAGAGCAACCAACCCAATAGAACAGGGTTGGTGTGACTTTACAAGAAAGGCACCTCATGCGAAAGTATATGTTTCAGTGGTGAGAGTGTTTCAAAACAATTGGCTGTGGTTTGCCATACTTGTTCATGAGATCCAATAAGAAAACTGAGTTTTGGGGTTGATTGGTTTGTTTGCTTAGGGTTGTTGTTTGTGGTTTTTTTTTTTTTTGGGGG
>VZZY01018578.1:14261-33030 GCA_013400335.1 Eurystomus gularis | reverse complement strand
GTTTCAGGAAACATTTTTAACAAAATATTCAAGTGCAGTTTGTCCATAAGCAAAAAAAAATATTTACTTGAAAACTACAGAAATATTTTGCAGTTGTGATCATAAAGTTTCCACATTTCTATTTCTGGCTAAGTGAAACTGAAGGAAAAAAAAATCAAACCAAAATAAAAAGAAATGTTTTCAGTTAGCCCAGATTTTATTTTACCCTGAATTCTTTTAGAATAGTTATCTTTTAAAAGAACCCAAAAATAAAATAACAAAAATAAACCCCAGAAACTACAAGTGAAATGTTTCCCCCGTACTTCTGAAGTAGACCCAAATCTGTGAATAATCATTTCAGTCAGTCCAAGTCCATCCTTTTTTTTTTTTTTTTAAATAAACTAAGGGCAATATTTATAAAAAAATTATAGAGTTGCAAACAACACTCACATGCACAGATGACTCTGAAGTTGTCCTTCTGGGAAACTCTACACAGGTGGCTATTGGGAGAATTGTGTGCTGCATGGAAAGCCTATATGACATAACCTGAGGCCTGTTCTGCTCCTCAAGTTCACTAGAAGAGCACAACTCTCAGCTGCACCTGCCCTTCTAGTTCTCTCTCTCAGCTCAGCAGAGTTCAGCTGTTCTCGCAAGAAAGTAATGAGGTTCACGGCACAGTTGAGCTCAGCACTGCAGAGAGAAAGAACAATGACAGATGAACAGAACAGAGGTTTGGATGGGAAGAAGAAAAGAGCAATGGCAGGCAGGAAGAGGAAGACTCTGCAGAACATATCCACTAGGTGGAGGGCAAGAACTGTTGTCCCCTTCTTGATCCTACAAGAAAAAGACTATTTACAGCAATTTAAGAACTTCATCTTGGTAGAGACAAGCTAAATCCATCTGTGTGATCAGTGAGGCCATGCACGTTGGCCCCCGCACCTATGTGGGGTGAAGCACCTAAGTGAAGCAGTGAGTCACTAGCTCCAAAACTGTGCTGACAGCACAGGCTGAAAGAGTACTAGTTTTAATGTGTGAAGTTTGAGTGATTTAAAAGGCCAAGCATCTATCAGATACCAAAAAGAGGAAGAAGATCCAGAAAAAGACCCTGGGTCTGATGAAAATCATCACAATATATTTGTCTCAGGAAAAATACATTCAGCGACTGGCCATGGAGAGGTTTTTGCTACAATGGTTTCTTCATTTTGAGGGACTTGTCACACAGGAATGGGAAATGGAATTGCACTGGCTGTTGAGTACAATAGCAAGGGCCCTGCTCCCATGTATCAATCATAGAATCATCATAGAATCATAGAATGGTTTGGGTTTGAAGGGACCTCAGAGATCATCTAGTTCCAACACCCCTGCAATGGCAGGGACACCTCCCACTAGACCAGGTTGCTCAAGGCCCCATCAACCTGGCCTTGAACACTTCCAGGGATGGAGCATCCATAACACCTGTGGGCAACATATTAGTGTTTCACCACCTTCTGTGTGAAGAATTTCCTTCCAATTTCTGATATAAATCTATCCTCTTCAAGTTGGATTTTTTGTAGGATGAGGTGTAATGGGTTCAAACCCAAAGCTGTGGTAGAACCTGCTGAGCTTGAGAGCACTGAGCAATAGTCTGCAAGGATAATGGAAAGCAAAGAAAAACCCTATGAACCCATTAGGTCTTTTCCATTCCTTGTGCTAGGGTAGGTACCCCATTTGTAGGGAGCCAGGACTGAACTCTTATTTTTCTCTTTCTGCTGGTATGGATTTACTTCCTTGGAATAATTTAAGCCTCTGACTACCAAATATATCATCTGGCTGAATATTTCACTTATAGCCCCACCCAGGTTTCACAATTCTGAACATAAACTCTTGTTTCATAAGGATAACTCCCACCAGCTGAATTGCTTGGAGTTTCACAACAAGGACTTTACATTTGCATAGTTTTCCCCATAATCCACCCTGCCTAATCAGGGGCTAAAGCCTTGTCATATTAAATCCTGCAGTGTTTCTGTCCCATCAAACCCTGCTACAGTCTAAACAAATTAGTACACTGTTTTTCTTAATAATGTCAAAGAACCCAGGAATTTTGACTTGCCTTTTTGACCTTTAAATCAATGTAACACAAAGAGATATAACCTGTTCCTTAAAATCCTGTTTATTTCTTGCATGGACTAATTGCAAGTTTGTCATGCATCATCAGGGAATTTCTAATGGAAGAAACTGACTTTTTTCTTCCTTTTGGAGAACCATTGTTACTGTCCCCAGATGAAAATGAGTTTCTCAAGGGAGATAATTATCAAAGTCATCTGTAGTATATTAGCTCTTGATTCAGTTGTGCTGCACAATTGTTATAGAGAAATACCAGCTGATGTTGATGTGTAGTATATAGATGTATAGTATAAGAGTTTGATGCAATTCTAAAGTATAGATGACTTCTTTATTTTGGTAACAAAGTACAATAGTACTTTGTCTATAATTACAGAAGTATGAGAAGTGAGAGAGGAGTTTTGGGTCGGTGGTGTGGTGGTGGTGGTGGTGTGCACTGTAAAGAACAACACCCTAAAGGCTCAGGACTGGGAATGCTCTCTAAACTACATGGCATAATATAAAAATTGTGTGATGGTAAGGAACACTAAAAGATTAAAGAAGAGTGTTTGAAAGTCATTGTTCTATTAATATTGCTTTTTTAGACATAGTTACTTCTTTCATTTTGCTACCAGCATGTAAGTGAAAGAGGGTGCAGGCAATGGCTAATTAAAGCTATAGCATCCTTCATGCTGGCAATTATATGTTTTGTCCATGACAAGTCATAGTTTTAATCTATTGAGTTTCAAATAAAAAAATAATAATACAGCAATATAGGAACTGGCTTGGAGAAATAACAAAAGCCATCTACTCTGCTATGCTGTTTCTCTCAGTAGTTAATGCCAGATGTTTCACAGCAACAAGAGAAAAGCAACTGCTTCCAACTCATAAATAGGCTGGTCATCTCTGTATATTTATGCTATAAAGGGTTACATAGAATCTGATGATTCAGATCAACATGACATATAATACGGTATGAGTAAAATGAAAATGGATTTGAATCTGCTGTTTGATATCCAGTGTAAACAAACATGACAAAACTGTTTGTGAGTCAGAAGTTGTGTAAACAAGCAAAATAGTTGTGACATCTTTCTTCTGTTTGATTACAGGAGAGATACCTGCTGTTCTGGCACCTAGAGAAGGAATTAGTAGTATAATACAACATTAACATGCAGGAAGCAGATTTAACACCAACAAAGGAAGTAATTTTTCTTTTGTGAGATGATTAACTGATGGAACTCACTGCCACAGGATGTTGTGGAGTCCAAAAGCTTATGTATGTTAAAAGGACTTGGAAAATTTTACTGAGAACAGATCCATCAGCAGCTGCTTAATAAAATAGTCCAGACACAGCCCCTGGCTCAGAGATTCACTGAGAAATAGTAGACAAAGTGAGAAAGTGTCCTGCACTTTCTGTGTTTTAATTTTTTTAATGTTTTGACATCTGCTGCTATTCATTGGTGGAAATATGATATTGTGTTAGGTGGACTTTTGGTCAGACACAGTGTGATAGATAATTGTTGTGCTCTTGTTATGAAGCAAGGGAGCACACAGCTACAGAATCCCAAGCCTGACTAGCAATTGCTTTCCCAAGATTATCACACTTAAAAGTCTCTGAGTTTTCTGCAAAACTACTTTGTCAGCCTTCTTGTTGTTGGATCTAGGAAGATTCAGTGTCTTCCTTCCCCTAATGACAGCTTGCTTAGAGACTGGTAGGAGATGTTTTCTATCTTTGTATCTCGGTTTTTGTCTTCTCATGAGGGAAGAGAATGCTGATCTGTAATCAGAGTACTTCTTGTCAAAAAAAAAAAACCCTGCAAAAACCGCTCATTTGTGTTATTACATTAGCGTGAATGATATGCAGTAAGCTACTTAACCTATCTCCTTTTGGCAAAATTCATGCTTGTCTAGAAAACTCTAGTTTATTTTGAGCTTTAACCTCACCACATATTTACAAATACTTCATTTTAATGCCTGCTCTGAATTGCTGGCTACACATTTGTGGAAATGTGGACCATAAAGGTGCACAAACACCTCTCTTTTCTGCAGCCTGATTGGTTTTTGTCTTCTATTTAATATGTTAAGTTTTTTTGTCGATATTACAAAAGACGTAACCTCCATCACCACATGACATTACATTGCCTAGAGCAATCGACTCTGTGCAGCTAAAAACTCCTGCGAAGGACTTCCAGCGCCGAGAGCTGGCCGGGCAGCAATGGGCTGGTCCACCCTACAGCTCTGCAGGAATAGCAGCACCCTCTGCTGGGACCAGACCCTGGGTCTTGCTATAGTGCAAAGAAAACGTTGAGAGGGGACTTCCTAAAAGGCTCGCACTTCACCTTCCGTGCGTTCCTAGTCTCTGTTGCCCAGTCTGTGTACTATAGAAATGGGGAAGTCTGGGTCCTTTTCCATAGCTTAAAATAGCACTGGATGAGGACATAACCAAGTGTGTTGCGTAGTTGGGCTTTACAGGCTTCCTCTGGGTTAGATCTACAAGTTTTTTCAGTGTTTCTGCAGGAAGCTGCAGAGAAAGAAGTAACGAACTTTAAAGAAGTAGGCTGTGTAAGGCTGACTTTCAGAGTGTTTCTACCTTTTTCTAAGAATCTTCTGGAGATTATATGAAAATATTTTCCCACATAAAAAGAAAACCAAACAGGATAGAAACGAGTCTGAAAGGTTACTTGTCTGTACAATATCAAACACTTTGGATTTGCATGAAAGATTAAAAAAAGGAAGATGGATCCAGCTGAAGCAGAGATAAAGCTTTTAAAAATCCTAAAGAAATTATTTAATTTAAAACATCTAGTAAATTGAAAAGTCATATGAAGGTCTTGTAAGTGCCACGTTGTTCAGCAATTAGTGATTGCTAAAGAGTGGTTTTTGAAGTTGTAGAGGTTGAATAAAGAGTGGTGTAATCTAGAATATAAAAACCCCAGTTATATTGCAAGCCTATATTCTTTTGCCCTTGCTCAAGAGAAAGACACTCCTTGTGGTCTCCATGGTAAGAATGTCAAGAGGTGTTAAGAGTGGCTCACATACTAGTGTCACCTCAGAATATTATTCTACTAATGCGATAGAGCAGTTTGTCTTGCAGGAAGTGTAAGTGTCAACCATGACAGACAGGAAAGTGGAGGAGAAGAGGGAATCAGTATTAAAGATTTAATAATGAGTTCTCCCAGTCTTGGCAGAGATGCCTCTCCTGTAGTGTCCAGAGGCCAGACCTGCAGCAGGAATGAGAGATGAAGATAAATAGGGTGGCTGAGGAAGACGAAGGTAGTAAAAGGAAAATAAGTGGGAAATTGCGATGTGAAAAGTGATGGGTCAATGGCCTAAAACGCCTTTTAAGCAGCCATTATTTGTGACAAAGTACCAGAACTTATAAGTGATGAACTGAAATGTTGCCAAAACCTTTTCAAGGACTTACAGAGATGCTGAATCCTCACAGCTTCTAGTTGCTTTGGTATGACTTTGGAATCTAGAGTATCTGAAAATAAGTTGAAAAACCCATTTCTTAATCAACCCTAAAATACCTTGAGGATAGGAAATTAAGTTCTGTAAAGTTGGAGATTTACAAGGAAGTGATACATGTAGCTTTTGAAAATCTGACTCTGAGAAAGTATGTTCAAAGCCAGACTAGGCATGAATATAATTTATTAGCGTTATGGGAAAGACAGAATAAAACCACTGTATGTAGTGGGTCTGCCATAAACAAGAAGAGTTAGATGAGTGTTGGAGAAGTGTCTGTTGGGTATTGCAAAAAGTCTTCAGAATGCAGACTTGATTTGATACTAGGAAGATGCATACTGTTGTGTGAACAGAAGAAAAAATATTAATAAAAGCAAGTTAAGTATAAGAATAGATATTGAATAAGGTTCATAAAATGTCACAACAAATTACAAAAGAACTCCTGTTTGTGATTATTAAAGCCTATTCAGGAAAAAAAAAAATCCAAGAACTTATAGAAAACTGTAAACATTTACAGAACTTAAGTTAGAGGGGAAGAAAGAAAATGAACAGGATCATCTAAGTAAGAAGGAAACAAAAAGGTGGCAATAAATGTAAAGTTGTGTAAAAAGATGAATGAAAAAGGAGAGCAGACCGTTTGAAGATACTTAACTGCTTTAATGAAGTGGTTTGGTAAAAATACTATAATATTTGGATAAAACATTCAAATGATAATTTGGAAGGTGCCAAATGGTTCATGTAGTGTTTAGTCTTTTAAGCAACTTCAAGGCTTGATTAGTAATAGAATTGCAAGCAGAACAGCACTTATTTTCCAGGAATATATGTACAGCCTTCTATTTACTGAAAAGTGCTTTTGATCAGTGTCCTGTAAATACTGTTCAAATTAATAACCTTCAGAAATTGCAGAACCACCTTTTTGGCAAATTACAGATATACTACCAGACAACTGGTGTACTTCAGTCTCTGCTAAGAATATGAGAGTTCCTGAAATGGTTTATTTCAGAAAGCTTCTACTTCATGAAAGATGTGTGGCTCATTCAGATGAGATCAAATTGTATATTACTTATTCACACTGATGAAAAATGAATGAGTCAAAGACTGTTTCAGTGAGCAAATGTTCACCAATAAAAAGAAAGGTTCCATTTTCTAACTCTGACCTTCAAAGGTTGCCTGTTCCTGTGCATGTCACTGCATAAAAACGTGTATAAAGCAAACACCTCAAGGCTTGCCAATCTACTTAAAATGTTTTTAGCATTTGCATTTTCTGAAATCTCTCTTGAAGAACATTTGTGCTTCTGTTTTCTTCTGGGAAGTAATTTCTGATAATTGCACTAGTCTGATTTCTAAAAATACATTTTGGACTGCTGGTACTGTAGCTACCATTCCTATCCAGAGTTGGGTAGGAATATTCTATCAAAATGCAGTTTCTAAATACATTTTCCTTTCAGGAAAGGAAAATGTATTTTTGATTCTGCATAGCTATTTTATTCTAAACCTATTAAAAAACTTCCTGCATTCTTCCCACAAATTATGATACAATACCTGAGGGAGCTGTAGCTGGAATGCTTCATTTACCTTTGGAAGGACATTCCAAAGTTGGGAAGGAGAGACCTTCAACCAGGGATGGATTTTTAACCTTGATTATGCATTTAATAAGAAAGCACATAAATGTCACAATGTTTCATAAAATAGGTGGCTGGTTATTTATCTCCACTGAGCAGCAGATCATTTATCATGATGCATAAATTGTGTTTGTCTCTTTAATAAATATGAGCTTCACAGATTCAGAATTATGAATAATTTTTTGACTCTTTCAGGTCACTGTGTCCAGTAAGTTGGCAGTAAGAATTTTGCCAATTCTTTCTACAGAATGTTTTATTTTTCTGCAGATGAGAGCAGAAAAGAGCATCCTGACACAGTATGTGAACTGCATAACTCTAAAAACTGACCCTGCAGCTAGGAGAGCTGTGATTCACCAGAGTTTCTGTATGTCTGGGTAACCCAAGGAAGAAGCACTCCAGATGTTTCAGACATGAACTCCCAAACCTCTTGCCATTCTTGAAGCACTTCTCCAACTTAGATACCACAACACTGTTGTCAATGGGACTGATGTAAGTGGAAGGTAGATATATTCTGGGAAGAATAGCTTCACCAGACTAGCAACCTAATCCATAGGGTAGATCATCTCAGAAGCTGGAAGAAAACAGAGATCTCACTTTAAAGGGATTTGTGTTGTTCTGAGTGCTCTGGGGGCCCTTGACCATAGTATAAAGTGTCTAAGTACCATCCACAACCTTCTAGCAGTTGCAATCATAAGGCCAAATGGATTCATCTTAAGTAGTTCCCTCACTGACATTTTTGCCATTTGAAAGGTTTTGCCACTTGAGCTTCTTGTATCTATTTTTGTCACCATGGATTATCATCAAATATGAAAGCCTATTATCACTGAGACACAAGGCCTCCTGCAAGAGAAGTATTCGGGACATACAATTTTTCTGCCTGGATACTAATCTAAAACTGCTGGTAACTGAAAAAATAATTCAGTCACACGTATGCTTAAGTGACATAACTTTTTCTGTCTGAAAGCAGCAGGATAAAGAACTGGCTGGATGGTTGCATCCAGAGAGTGATGGTCAATGGCTCAATGTCCAGATGGAGGAAGGTGACAAGTGGTGTCCCCCAGGGGTCTGTGCTGGGACCAGTGTTGTTTAATATCTTCATTAATGATATTGACGGTGACATTGAGGGCACCCTCAGCAAGTTTGCAGATGATACCAAGCTGAGGGGTGCAGTTGATATGCCTGAGGGACTGGATGCCATCCAGAGGGACCTGGACAGGCTGGAAAGGTGGGCCCAGATGAACCTCATGAGGTTCAACAAGGCCAAGTGCAGGGTCCTGCACCTGGGCTGGGGCAACCAGCATTATCAGTATAGGCTGGGAGAGGACATACTGGAGAGCAGCCCTGTGGAAAGGGACTTGGGAGTGCTGGTGGATGAAAAACTGGATATGAGCCACCAGTGTGCAAAGGCAGCCCAGAAGGCCAATCACATCCTGGGCTGCATCAAGAGAACTGTGGCCAGCAGATCAAGAGAGGTGATTCTGCCCCTCTGCTCTGCCCTGGTGAGACCTCACCTGGAGTATTGCATCCAGTTCTGGAGCCCCCAGCACAAGAAAGATGTGGATGTATTGGAGCGTGTCCAGAGGAGAGCCACCACAATGACCAGGGGAATGGAGCATCTCTCCTACAAAGACAGGCTGAGAGAGTTGGGGCTGTTCAGCCTGGAGAAGAGAAGGCTCCGGGGGGACCTTATACTGACCTTCCAGTACCTGAAGGGGGCCTACAGGAAGGCAGGGGAAGGTCTGTTCACCAGGGTTTGTAGTGATAGGACAAGGAGTAATGGTTTTAAGCTGGGAAAAGATAGATTTAGGTTGGACATTAGAAAAAATTTCATTAACATGAGGCACTGGAATGGGCTGCCCAGAGAGGTGGTGGAGGCCTCATCCCTGGAGTCATTCAAGGTCAGGCTCGATGAGGCTTTGAGTAACCTGACCTAGGTAGATGTTCCTACTTGTGTAGGGAGGCTGGACTAGATGACCTGTAGAGGTCCCTTCCAGCCTGAAACATTCTATGATTCTATGATTCTATGACTGTTCAGCTACAGAACATGGGAGAGGGCCCAAGGAAACCTTTAAGGAAACCTTCACACCCAAGATACAAAGGACCAAAGAGTTGGAATCTTTTGTATTTTCCTATGCCAGGGAATTTTCCCTGCTAGTCAGGAAACTTGTCTTTCCTATATCATTGTCTGGGACTCCATCTCCTGGCTCATTTCAGCTTCTCAAAGTAAACATCTCATGGCGAGAAGCAAAGTAGCTGCTCGTAATGTCATTGGTCAGACAACAGTTACTGGAAAGCTCTTGTGTTTCTTTTATGCAGATTTAAAGGAATGAGCTAGGAGCAGGAGAAAAACTGATTAAGGTAACGAGTGTGTGGAGCTCATGTAGGACCCAGAAGATGCACAGCCAGAATCTATAAAGACTAAACTAAAAGACCGTGGGCATTAGTGAGCACTATAGCCCTTGTGTTAAGAGATTCAGAGCTTGAACATCTGTCTCTGCTCTCTGTCCATCTCGTGTTATCATCAACTGTGGAGTCAGTTGTGGAGAAAGGAGGGTTAACGTGGCTTTACCAATCCATCATTGTCTATTTGATCTGGTGAGTGGGGGTGGGAAAACCTACAGTTTGTAAAGAAAAGCTCTTGTCTGAAGTTATTGCTGTTCTGAGCCTATGCCAGACCTGTTAGTGTGGCATGGACACCTCTCCCCCTTTTTCCCCTTTATCACTTTTGCTCTCTCTTGGCTAGACCCCAAAACAGAAAAGACAGAGCAAAATGTTTTTCCAAGAGCTGTACCTTGAAGGGAGAAGATAATGTTAATTATCTTGAGCAGTGTCATGACTTCCCTAAGGGAGGTTGCAGAAACGTTAACAGGGAGTTGCAAACTCCTAAAAGAGACTTGTAGCAGTATAGTTTGTTCAATGTGAAACAATGAAAACAGGCTGTAATTACTGGCTACAGGTTTCAAAGTCAGTATGCCCTGGAGGAAATAACACTTCTGCCAGGAATAAAATATAATTAGTAATTCTCTGATTGGTTTAAACACTTACAGCCAGTAGTTGTGGCCTGTTCTTATTCCTCTGTCCTGGATGATGTGAACTGATGATGACTTCCAGGCCTCTTTAAACCAAAAGCTCAGTGGTTTAACTGATCATCTAGGAGAACTGAGTTCAAATTCCTGCTCTTTGGAGGCTGTTGTA
Source organism: Eurystomus gularis (assembly GCA_013400335.1). Lineage (NCBI taxonomy): Eukaryota > Metazoa > Chordata > Aves > Coraciiformes > Coraciidae > Eurystomus > Eurystomus gularis. The sequence goes on along the minus strand of VZZY01018578.1, from coordinate 22,690 downwards.
TATACATGGAAAACATTCATAGCTGTTTGATCTGCACAATTCATTATTACACAAGGCCCTATGAACTGCTTTCTGGGTGAAAGTAAGAGTCAAGTCCGTGCTGGAAAAAAAACCAAACCTTTTCTCTTTAGGAAAGTTACTGATGCTGTGAGCTATCCTGATGTTTGCAGAATAGGCTACTTGGTTTCTCTTTCAGGTGCTTTCTTTCTACTACCCAGAATTCACTCTTTGAACATCAGGATGATTTCTCCATTTCATATTGACAATTATTGTTTTTAGTAAGATTTGTTTGCAAACAGTTGGTTACTTTTGGGAGAGCAGAGGTTGCTAGGTATGTAGAGGATCTTGGTCTGCTGCACAGTCTATCTATGCTTTTCTTTACAACGAGTATGCCCTCTTCTGCTTGCATTGTTAATGTTAGACACAGACTTAGTCCGCCCTGTTAATGTTTACTGTCATATTGAGTGAGATCTAGCTGAATCAATGCTTGCTGTCGTTCATGTATATCAGTTCTGATCTCCTATAATCCCACCTATGTCCTAACAGTTCTAGCTTTATCTTTGCATATCCATGTACACCAGGCATCTGCATTTATCTATGAAGTCCTTTGTTTTATTTCCATTATGGCTTGTGAATCTGTAGCTATATCATACAAGACAACTCAAGAAAGCTTAGTGTGTATACTCTTTCATATTTATAGACCTGCTTGCTGGTTAGGCCCACTTGCTCATCTGTGTATAGCCTCTGATATTTCCTTTTCTTTTTTAAGTTGCTAAGGGAAGCTGTTTACTCCTGCATTATCCTAACCACTTCTCAGTCTTGCCTGTTATTGCTCTGCTGGTCTGATTTTCAGGAGGAAATACAGTGTCTCATTTTATCAATCAACTTTTGGCTATTTATACAGGTAACATTTTCTGGAAAATAATCAAAGGCAGGTTCTCACTAAAAGAAAGATGCTTTATTTATAATGGAGAAACATTGATGTGTTGCTTAATTATTTTCATTCTTTTGCAGTGCTTGCAGTTGTCCTGTTGTCTGAGCAGAGTGTATTGCTATACCATATTTTTCAAAATTTGTCTTCTGTTTCCATATGTCACATAACTATTCTTCAGAAAACCTGCCTAACAGAGAAATACATATTGAAGACTGCTAATTTACTGTCATCATACAGTTCCTCTCCTTAAGTCTTTTCCAGTGTTTAGCTGTTACATCAGAGTTTCAGGAAGTTGAACAGTGAATTTGTTACATCTCACTAAATCATTTGTGGCTTTTGTTTAACATGTGTTTTGAATTGTGTTTTTGCACTTGGCTGGACTCTTTTGGCATGGTTTAGAAAAGCCTTTTTTTTCTCAAAATTCAGTTTCATGAGGTGGGATTTGTGTAATCAGATACAGATGTCTTCCATGTAGACCCATGTTTCTGAGCAACTCACCCAAGACTCCTTTAATAGCTGTTAGCTATTAAATAGCTGTTAGCCTGGATAGGTCTGAATCAGTCTGTGTGACAGAATACTTGTGTCTTTTTGGCCAGGAGCATGAAGTGACCTTTGTCAATATGGCAGTGCGGCCTCCCGTGGAAGTTGCTGCATGCACAGCTATCAGAAAGCCTGCCTGCTCTGTTGTAGTTGTAAGGTATGGTTTATTATACTTTACTAACAAATAACATTTAGCTTTTCCTAACCCTCTTCCATAGAAAAGATATAGGTACTTTTCAGAGAAGGTGAATATTATGCCTCTTTTATGAACAGAGAAAGTAAAAGACAAAAAAATTAGGGAAATTGTCTAAGACCAGTCAAGGAGGGATGGAGTGGTGGAACTGGGAACTGAATTCGGAGTCTTGGTCCAGTGGTCTATCTGTTAGACCCCCATGTCTCCACATTATTTCATTTTAAATTTACAAGGTCTTAGTGCTCAATCATAGCACAGGCAAATGTCACAGTTGTTAAAATCTATCCTATTCTATGCAATCACCAAAGTAATTCTGAACAGTACATAGAAGGTGTGGTGAACTGACCCACATATTAAGAATTTCTGCCTTATTAAAACAGCGAGCAAAAAACCACATTCCCCATGATGCCATGGTCCTCCAGAAGCCAGAAGTGTGATGACACAGGACACAAATATCGAAAAAGAAAACAAACTTTCTCTTTTTCTGGCTCGCTGCACAAAGGGAACACATCACTCCTGCCAAGTGTGCCCCCACTCCCCCTCCGCCTCTGCCGGAGAGGAGTGAGGAGGAGGGGGGGAAGCTGAACTGAGCTGCCAGCGCAGCCCCCCCGGAGAAGCCAAATGGCCAGGGGAGGAGGGAGCAGCCGCCGCGGAGAGCCGCCGGGCAGAACTGCTGACTCCCACCGCTTTAGGAATCCAGGGAAAAAGAAAAGCTGCGCCGCCAAAAGCTGCGCCGCCAGAAAAGCCGCGCCAAAAAAGCTGCGCCGAAGAAACTGTGCTGAAAAGCTGCAAACTTCTGACGTCACTGAAACCACCCAAGTCTGCCGGCCAGGAGTCGCTGCCGTTCCACAAGGACCATCGCCAAACACCGAAAGGGTAGATGACACATGCACGCACACACACACGCCGTCCACACATACAGGTCATATTTTGACATAATTAGGTCCTTATTTGCCCTTATCTCTCGGTGGGTGAGAGAGGGAGTGAGTGGCATTTCCCAGGCATAGCTACTGTGTTGAAAACAATGGTCTCTCTTTCATTTGTATTTCCTAACATTTTAATGGGTGTATTTGTTCCAGTAGCTGTTTAGCATCAGTGGTGATAGACAGATCATTGTCCATCACTTTTTCTTTACATTAAACAGACTGCAGTGTTTTTTTGCTCAGCTACCCTAACCTTACAGCTAGCAGCAGGCTATACATTAGATGCATTATTACAAATACTCAACTTTCTTTTCTAAGTCTTTTCAAGGGTAGATATTGACCTCATCTTTGTTAACAAACCAGCCCAGCAAGATTAGTACACACCTGTTGGTCTCTTCTGCCAGAGAGGAAATAAAGTTATCTGGCAGCCACGCCAGTGATTTTCTCTGTGGCTGTCCAAGCCACAGCTTTTCTCAAGAAGAGTTTTACCATATTGAGTGGAGCAAATGTTGGTAGTGATTAACATGATCTTACCGCTTCCACAATATGGGACCAGAAAGTTAACTAGCAGGCCTGACTTGGCAGGAGCAAAGCCAGTATTCTTTGTGGTAAAGGGGAGGAAGGACAATGCCAAAGAATATGGAATGAAATACAGAATAGTGGTGAAATAAAAAATAACTAACTTAGGTAAAAAAATTGACCACTAGATGAGCTACGTACACCAAAAGGTAGGATGACTTACACAGAAGGGAAGGTAAATCCTAAGCAGTAATGAATGTAATATATATTAATTAAAAATATGGGAAACTTTCGAATGACGACTTAAACTCCTGATTCAGGTTTGGGAAAATCTCAGATGTAAAAGATGAAGAGGAGATTGGTTCTATGCAGTAAGTGCATTTCTATATATATCTACTGAGATAACTAAATGGAGAGATAGTTATTAGTTATTCTGCAATATTTTCACACTACTGCTAATGAAGTAAAATTGATACTATGCTACTGTGCTTCCTTTCCACCTGAGGCTGTCACAAGGGTAATTAGTCTTACTGTGTGACTCTGGTTTCAGAGACTCTTGAACATGAAACAGTCTCTAAAGAAATGTTTGGATAAATTGAGTGTATATGAAGATATCTTCCTCAATGGCAGGGCAGAGTGAGTTTACTAGTGGAAAAAAAATAAGGTAGAGATTGCAGGGTTCAGTGTCGTAGGAGAATGCTGTGTTGGCAGGGGAACAGTTTACGTTAGTGCTACATCCAAAGTGTAAAAACTCTAAACTTTGAAAAAGCTTAGCAGAAGCTAAAGTGAGGGCAGTTCAAAGCACTGAGCACATGGGAGACACACAGGCAACTGGTTTGCATAAAGCACCTGCTTATATACTCAGAGGGCAGATGGAGGCTGTTACAACAACTCTTCTTTCCTTTCACCATGAAAAACTTCCAGAAGTAGCAGAAGCAGCTAAATTTGTACTCCTCTTGTGTGTTGTGCTGATGTCTTAATGAAGGAATTAAAGACAATGAGACATCCTTGCATGGCTCACTGGAAGTCTGAATCAAAACATCTCTCCTATCTTTGTTGAAGTGGCCAGGGTTATTGCCTATCACAGGAGTTTATGTTCTGAATACTCCTTCATGGCATGGCAGGAAATGCTTCAGTCAAGCGGTGGATCAGAGATTGAATTTTAAAAATTATTATTTTTTTTAGCAAAAAAAGCCAAATGACTATACACATCTGAGAGAGAGCTAATCATGGCTGAATGAGATGGAAGCACTCAGGAGCGTGCTAATCTAATGACTTGCAAGATGAGGAAGCCAGTATGAGTCAAACTCCACTGACTACAAAGTCCTTACAATTTATTGCTTGCTGTATGCTGTCCATCACCTCCATAATGTTATCACCTTTGTAAGGAATGCACAACCATTTCCCATCTGCCCTTCTGCTCTGTCCCATTTTTCTTTCTTAAGGGAATACAATGATTATTTCAGAGAATTAGATTTATTGATTATTTTACTGCCACTGATGATTTTACTGGCAGGACTGAATGGCATTCTTTTTTTTTTTTCTCAGAGTTACAACTCTTAGTTAAACTTAAATCCAAAAATAATAAAGAACAAATGAAACTCCCAGTCAGAAAAGTGATCATCTGGTATCAGCCATGAGAACTAAATAAATCTTTTTACCCTGAATAATCAAACAATATAATAATGGTTATGGTATAATAATGAAGAAAGAGAAGATAATTTCCTATCTTTCACCCCAAGCTCTCCAGTGTGTGTTTATAGTGGAACACAGGTGAAGGAAAGGTGCTTCCTGCCCCTGGGAAGAGGTAGACAGTAAGACTCATCACGGAATAGGACAGAGTAGGAAGAAAAAGGAATCAAAGATAACAGGGAAAAGAAGAATTCTCCACATACAGAGTGCATAAGGAAAGATCTGTTATTTCTAATCAAGGAATTTGAAAGAGGATGTATCATTAATTCCTATGCAATACTGGCATAAGTGTTTACACTACAGCTAAAACAGGAGAAAAATGCACATGATGCTATGACAGTGTACTTGATGGCTATGATTTTTAAGGTGAACATCCTTAGAAAATGCTATAGTTTACTCTGGTAGAGAAAAATTCTTTTAGAAAATTTAAACGTGAGTTTTGCAACCTTACAGTTCAATTTTCAAAAACGGAGGGCCAACAGCTTGAGTTTTTACATTCTTTTAACGAGCTGGTTTTGTTATTACATTTGCTAATGATTGCCTCTAAGGATTTTCTTTTTCTTGTGGGCTTTTTATAAAGAATAATTTATTTGTGCTCAATTTCCAGTTTAAGCAGGCTCACAATTACAAGGGGACATGCAAATTTGAGAGCTGGGGATTAGTCTGTGAAATAATTAGGCAAATCGTCAGAATTTGATCATATCACATGGCAGTCTTTCCTGAGAATAGGTGCAGAACACAGATTTTGATTCGAAAGACATGCAAATGGAACTCTGTCCACTAGAGGTCACCAAATACTGTTGAAATTTCTTTAAAAAAGAAAATCTGCTTCAAACCAAAATAACCCTCAGAATCTTTCAGTTTCTTTTTTTTTTTCCTCTGAGTTTCTGCAAGTTTATTGTTACAAACACAAAAGGGTGGCTGATAATATCTCAAAGCTGCTTCTTCCTTGACTATATCCTGTGATCAAATGATTCAGCTCCACACGGTGAAAGCTGCAGCTTTGTCTCTTTGGTCTTTCAGTGAGTGTGATATTATAAGGAGATTTGATTCATACAGGAGTTACTTGCCCTGGTTAGATTATTTTCAGAAAATATTGTTCCCTGTGGGAGGTGCATAATGCATGTGATTTAAAAATGAGCATGCCAGCTACACACAGGTGTGCGCTGCTGTGGGTTTAGCTTTAACTGTAGAGCACAGTTGGCACCAGAGAGGGAACCCAGTGAGGCCTTTTTTTTTTTCCCACAAAAAGGCTGATCATACTGGTAACAGCTGTAAGTTCTTATGGGCTTTATTGAAGTAGAGCTACAACAGCTATCTTCTGTTTCCCAACTAAAAAAACAGGGGCTGTGAAGAGACCTGTCAAATAGTATCAGTTCTCTATCTCTTTTGTGGTTGCTTTTCTTCTATATGAGAGGAAAAATGCAGAAATGGTAATGAGAAATAAGGTTTTAGGTGACTAGCTTTTGTGTTTTTACTGGCATTCAAACACAAATTTATACGACTCATTTTTGTACTTTCTTTGTGAACAGAGGTTATAATAGCAATGTCAGGGCAGTTTTAGTAAATTTCCCTTATATGTGTTACTTTGTGAGGTGTTCTAAGAATTTTTTTCTCATGACAAACACATTTATATTTGTGACAGGACTGATATAGGGCAAAATATTGAGTATCAAGGATTGAGTCTAGTTCTTACTGTCACAGAGGCACTCACAAACCAGACAGCAGCAACTATCAGAATAGGAGTTTATTGCAATCAAAGTCGCCTGGCGCTCCTTCTGACAAAATACAAGTTCAGACGTCTGTTGGAAATATAACTACTGCACAACTAATTCTTAAATCTTAAGGAAAGATGAACCAAAATGAGCACGCACTCACTCACAAAGGGGAAGCCTCCCACAGAAGAGTGCCCAAAGTATAACTCACCTAAGGGGCTATGAGGGTCAATCAATCCACAGAGACTCGCTCAATCTGTGGAAGTAGCCTTGGACAGCATCTTCAAGGGGAGGCTCTGACTGTCAGGCTTGCTGCTCTCCGAAAAAACAACTCAACTTGGGCAGGGCTCCATCTATATCCTAGTAAAGGGTGCCCTGTGGTCATTCTAATTGGTTGAGGGGACAAGCCCAGACAACACAGGCTAAGGGTATAGACCCTGAGGTGCGAGTTAATAACCATGAGGTGCAGTTAAATGACCAAGGCTGCAAACTGCTCTGGCACCCCCTTGTTTTGCCTTGTTTTGTCTGTTGGGGAGGCTGCACCTGCCACACTCACCCATGTACATTTTAAAATTTGAGTATTTGAGCTCCGAAGTATCTACCTAGGCCATATCTAAGGTTAAAATATGAAGAAGTAATGTATTACTCAGTAAGTACTTCAGGGCTTCAGAAAAAGAAAGTCACAAATGTAAACCATTTCTTATTATTCTTTTTTGTTGTTGTTGGGTTTTGTTTTGGTTGTTTAACTCAGTGAGAAGAATGAAAATAATTTTGCATTTGGAAATTAATGAAAGGTAGGTGATAAAAGTACCCCTCTCCAGCCAACAAGGTGACAAGAGAATCAAAATTCACTGATAAAAGAGAAAAAAGGAAGCAGATACCTCCCAAGTAGCAAAAGAATAAGATCCTTAATGACCTGAATACTGTCTTTGGATCTCACTTTAACTGAAACATATGGTAAAACTTTTGATGTGGAAATGATCCAGTTAATTAATTTAGCCCATTAGATTATTCCAAAATGGAGTGGAATACTATGCTTTATATAAGTATATATACATAGATAAACCTTTTAATTAAATTGAAGTGTTTTAAGTAATATACCACATGAAGCCACTTTCTGTTTTCTGCACTATCAAAATGGCAACTGTAGAGTTTTGTCAAATATTATCTCTTTTAGCAGTGACAGATGGTGACAGCTAGAACTATAAGGAATGTCTAAATTGCATAGCACAAGCCTGGATGAGTAACAGAGTCAAATTTAAAAGCTTCATGGGTCTCATCTGATCTGATAAAGCTCGGCATGCATAGAGGAAAGCTGACCTTTATGTGCTTGATCAACTGTCTCCCAGGGATGCCAGGCATTACTTACTTGTCTGCCACCTGTAGGTACCATCTGAGTGGGATGTGAACAAATCATACCTCTGGACCATTCTGTTGACCCGTTTGATTAATGAAGCTTCAAAATTGTGACTGAGAGACAAGCCTATTACCCACCTCCAAAAGAAAAAGCCATTTGGTAGCTGGAAAGAATATGAAGTTCAAGTGCTTTAAATTTATAGTCAAGAGTTTCAATTCCTTCTGAGGCAGAAGGCTCCTTGCTCTGATCAGTAGTGCTGAGCCATCCAAAAAAACCCGAACGATTAAGTTAATCCACCTTATCTCTTGTTACATTGAATTAGACATTTTTTCCAATGGAAGCTTGACAGAAAGCCAAATCTAGTCTTCTTACCTCTTGTCCTACTGTTGCACACCTCTAGGAATAAATGAATATTTAAGCCAAAAGGCTGTTATTCAAAATAAGAATCAAAGCCTACAGCAGGCTTAGGTGCAATGATACTTAGTCTTAAATATCTTTGGGTCAATTTAATTTCAAACAGAAGGCTTAAAATCTTCCTTTTTTTTTTTTTTTTTTT
>VZZY01018578.1:0-14253 GCA_013400335.1 Eurystomus gularis | reverse complement strand
TTTTTTTTTTTTTTTGTACAAGTTCCTGAAAAGGATTCATAGCTGGTCCTACAAATGTGTGTAAGCACAACAGTCCCTATTATTTCTTTAATTAATATTCAGTTATTTTATCTGCTATTTTGCTGCTACTGTCTGTATATTTATTACTTATTCTTAAAGTATATGGTTAAATTTCATCTGAAATATATCTCTATTTTAACAGACACAATTGTCTCTTTTGAAATATGTAATCACTATTTATATTATTTTCCTGAAGGATATTAGTTGCATGTTAAAGAAAAATTATTTCATTTTTAAATGTTTCTATTGGATCACCTCTTTAAAGTGGCTAACTTTGAAGGGATCCTGGGGCTAGAAGGCCCTTCTGGGTATCCCTACTCCAAACCCCTGCTCAGAGCAGGATTTGAGTCCAGTCACAAAAATGGAGATTCCACAATATCCTGAGCCAGCATAGTTCAGTGTTTGACCACTCTTACAGTAATAGGGTTTTTCTACTATCTAAAAGGAATTTATCTTATTTCAGTTTGTGCCCACTGTCTGTAATACAGTCATGCATTTATTATTTACTATTATATAAATATAACCTGAAACATTATAGGTCTTTGAATATGTAGATTTAGATTATAGTTTTTCCTTCTGATAATCCTATGAAGGATCTGATACCTATTGGAAATCTACCATAACATGTGGACTGATGTCTGTAAATTGGCCGCCAAGTTACTCGTGTCCTATCCAACATTATAATGCGATTTACTGGTCTGAAGTAAATTTCAATTCCCTGCATATCTTCTTAAATTTACCAAGAAGTGTCCTGCATGTCTCTTTGTGGTAGGATTGACTGCCTAAAATAACTAAATTAAAAGAATTTGCAGTAAACTCATGGACAAGACTGAAAGGTTGCTGTTTGGTTCGGAGTCCTGAGCCATAGGGAAGTGCTAAGATTTAGCATTTGCTATTTTAGAGGGCTGTAGATGGATGGAAAAAAAATTAAAATAATAAATCTGCATCCCTACTCATGAAGCTGGTTTAGGAAGTTCAGTAACAGAAACATATATGACCAATATGTTTACTTTTCTATATGGAGAAGTCAGAATTTCACAACAAAGGATGCATTTATCTGAATATTAAAGCTGAAGTCCCTTGATGTACCAGCTCACAACTGCATATGCAAAAAAAAAATTAGCTAGAATGTGGGAGGACTCAGATCTGTTCTATATAATATGAAGCTTTTTCTCACTTTTTGTAGGTATTTCTTTTCAGTGAGAAGAAAAGCTTCCAAGAAAAGTATGCAGAAATAATAAACCTAATTATGCGAATTCAGCAGAGAATTTTTGCATCTGTACAAAAGGAACTGATTTTTTGATGCTCAGTATTCAGCTAAATTTGAACGAAAAGCTATAAAACAGTGCAGATTATGAAAATCCTTAGCTATTCCAAATTTAAAAAACATAAGTTCAAGATATATTTCAAGTGTATGATTTCTTATTTTACACAAGATCCACTGATTACTCAGCTTCATCTGTTGCAAACTAACTGCCAAATTACAAAAAAAAAAATTGACGTCAGTGATCTTAGTTTTCTCAGCAAAACCTAACTTCTGCTGTTTTTTGGGAAGGTTGGATTGATAAAAGTGATTTTGGTGGTACTAGCCAGCAATGCTCTAAGTTATCCTAGTTCTAGTCCTTTCTTTCATAGTAACATATGGCTTTGTTCCGTATCATGATCCAAAAGACCTGTTTGCCAGATCTGTATGAAAGCTTACACATAACTCATTCCAAAGACAGAAAAAGTCCATAGTACAAGTTTCTTTCAAAACTTTTTTGCATTTGTAAATTTTAAAATTTTACTTGAAAACACCTTGATTTAATAAATAATCTTGTGTTGAGACTGAATATGTCCTCTTTTATATAAGACATAAAAGTCAGTTTTCATTTTAAACTCAGCATTTCCTTTATTCTGATATATTTCTAATTTGTATGTTTAGAGGAGGAAGTGGCATTTAGAGGGGCAGAGGTAAAGTCCCATGACTCCGCATTATTGTGTGGAGAAACACTGAACGCTGACCTTGAGGGAAGCAATGAAAATTGAAGCTAACTTTCTATATATGCTGCATTATATTTAGAAAGTAATTCTCTGATGTTGTGCCAGAATATACTTGCTAAAAAGTCTTTAATGCACAGCAAGGGTTAGCTGTCTAATGAGGTGTGAGACAATTATATTAATCAGCTATGTCTTTTCTTACTCTCTCAGGGTAAATAGCCGCACATTGGTTCTGCCTGGTTTTTATTGCTTCTGCCAGACTTAACTGCAAGTTAGAGTTCAGGAAGCTCCTAGAAACATCTGTCTGATATTTGTCTTGCTACATCTGTTGTTTAATTTCTCTAGGTAGAGCAAAACATTTATATGTGGTACTAGATGGCTTCACTTGCTTTTTCTTAATTCCTAGGTTACGACAGTTACAATTATCTTTATTCTTCAAACACATGAAATTAATTTGAAAGCATTCTGACATCATGTTTTTCCTGTATATATCCTAATTTTGACAGTTAATAGGCATCCAGAAACAATCCAAAATACACCCCAAAACTATTGGTTTGTATTGGGTTTGTGTGGCAAGGTTTTGGTACTGGGAGAGTCTCGTGGTTTAGACCCAGCTGGGACCTGAGCACCATGTGGCCACTTCCTGCTGCTCTCCCACCCCCCAGAAGGGAACGGGAGAGAGAGGAAAATACAAAAACCCTGTGGGATAAGAAAAGGAGAATTTAATACAGCAATGCAAAAGGAAAAGTAAGAACAGTGGGAACAATAACAGTGACGAAACAATAGACAAAGCAATTGATATAAATCGTACATACCCCGGGAACTGCAACAGAGGCTCGAACCCTGTTCCTACAGTGCGCTCCTGGTGTTGTGGGCATGACGTCAGTGTGGTATCAAATAACCTATTGACTGGTTTGGTTGTCTATCCCAGCTATGGCTTCCTCCCAGCTTCTGGTGAAAATTAACCCTAGCCTAGGCAAACCAGGACACGAGCTACAGGGGTCACTTCTGCGAGAGGGTGCTAGAAGCTTCCCTGTGTCTGACAGAGTCAATGCCAGCTGGCTGCAGGTTGGACCTCCTGTTGGCCAAGGCTGAGCCCATCAGTGATGGTAGTAGTGCATCTCTGATAACATATTTAAGAAGGTGAAAAAGCTGCTACACAAGGGGAACTGCACCTGGAGAGAGTGACAGTATGTGAGAGAAACAACCCTGCAGACACCAAGGTCAGTGAAGAAGGAGGGGGAGCAGGTGCTCCATGCGCCAGAGCAGAGATTTCCCTGCAGCCTGTGATGAAGACCATGATGAGGCAGGCTATCCCTCTGTATGCAGCCCATGGAGGTTAATGGTGGAGCAGAAACCCACCTGCAGGCCATGGAGCACCCCATGCCAAAGCAGCTGGTTACATCTAAAGGAGGCAGGACCTGTCAACCCATAGAGAGAGAGGAGCTCATGCTTGAGCAGGTTTGCTGGCAGGACTTGTGACCTTGTGGGGGACCCACGCTAGAGCAGTCTGTTCCTGAATGACTTCACCCTGTGGAAGGGACCCATGCTGGAGCAGTTCAAGAAGAGCTGCAGCCTGTGGGAGGGACTCACATCAGAAAAAATTTGTGGAGGACTGGGGGAGTGACCCCATGCTGGAGTAGGGGAAGAGTGTGAGCAGTCCTCACCCTGAGGAGGAAGCAGCAGCAGAAACAACATGAGGTGAAGTACCACAAGCCCCATTCCCCATCCCCCTGTGCCACCCAGAGCAGGGAGGAGGTAGAGAAAATTGGGAGTGAAGTTGGGCCCAGGAAGAAGGGAGTGGTGGAAGGAAGGGGTTTTAAGATTTTCTTTTTGTTTCTCATTATCATCCTCTGATGAGATTGCTAATGAATTAGAATAATTTTCCTGAGTTGATCTGTTTTGCCCATGATGGTAACTGGAGAGAGATCTCCCCCCTGTCCTTAACCCATGAGCCTTTCACTGTTTTCTCTCCCCTGTCCAGCCGAGGAGGGTAGTGATAAAATGGCTTAGGTAGGCACTTGGCATCCAGCCAGGATCAACCTTCACATGGTTGTACAAAGTTTAATGTTAATGTTGCATATTCTGATGCTGTTTTCACAGGTGCATTGTTTATCAGCCACCTGTTCATATACTAACATCTTCCTTTTACAGATCATTTTTGTAGGTACCATTTTTGCAGATATAATTTTTGCTTGTTTGTACTGAATCGAATAGTCCCACAACATGTTTGCCTGCTGTGAGATGAAGGGAGAAGCATGCATCTGTGTGAAGCATGCAGGGGTGCCTTGATACCACTTACACTGATTTCCAGTTTGTACTGGTTCATCTTACTCATTTCCTTGCAGTAGTCCATCTCTCATGGGTAGTACACAGACTCCCCCCTTCAGAAAATACTCAAAGTAGCTTGTCAGCAGAAAGCCACTTATTTAAATGTAGCAGTGATTATTATTTTTCTTATTATGTAAACAATGCAATGCATGTACATGGAACTGCACAAACTGCTGCAATGTAGATGCTCCCACGCCCTCCTCAGCTGTCTGAAGAAACAACATGTTTGAGACCAGAAGTGAGAGATTTTTTGCTCCTTTGACCTCCACGGGAACACATATAATTAAACTCAAGCAGCTAGAAAGGAACTGCTCTGCGGAAAGCCCCATCAGACAGTAACACCACCTTTATTTCAGCAGCAGCATTAGCAACAACAGGAGCCAGCTGTCTAAAACCTCCCTCTGTTCAGCTTATCCTGGATGTTGTCTGAAGTGGGATGTGGAGAATACTACATTCAGAAAAAATGTAAGTTTAGAGGGATTTTGTTGATATCAGATTTAAACCAGACCTGATATGGTATGCTTTTCTGAAGACAGAAAAGCTTCCAACTGACAGCTAATGCGGATATCCATGATTAGATATAACAGTGTTAATGTATCTACAGTGTAAAGAGACATAATACCTTACTTATGTTTTAGGCACATTTATGTGTGGCAAGTATCATCTAGCGGTTTCAGAATATGATGCCAACAAGTAATCCAATAGGNATGTTTTTTCATCCTGATTGAACAGTAGGCCCCTCACCTCAGAGAGCTCAGGAAGGGATACTTGCAGCATCAACTTTGGGCATCTGGTTTAAGTTCCTAAACTAATAGAGTCAGTCTACTCTTTCCTTCAGTGGGACAAGGAGCTAGAATAATGTCTTTTGCTTTCCTTTCCCTATTCAGGTTCCTATTCTGGTCATTTAATCCGATGTCTTCATTAGCATTGTTGTTTGGGTCAGCAGAGTGCTTTTGAAACAAATTTCCTCATCAGTCTTGCTTGCCATACTTTTGCAGAAAGGAGAGCTTTTGGGTTTCAGTTGAGACTATCCCAAAAGATAGGGTCAAGGAGTGCTCCAGCTGCCAGGAGGTATTCAGTCTACAGAAGCACACTAGAAATGGTCTGAAGAAAAGCCTCCAAACTGAAGGTCGTATGGACACTTTTGCCTTCCAGATCAGTTTTCCTATGCTGCCCTGCTAGCCATTGCAGACACAACCTCAGTCAGCTGTTTAGTGTCAGTCACTGTAAATACCCCCACCAGCACTGGCTTATGGTAGCACAGAAACCTGCACTATTGCCAGAGCTGAACCCATGTGGCTGAAACTCAGTTTGGAGAGTTCCAAGATCATCTTGAAATCAGATCTCAGTAAGAGCTACTTCATGATTACTGGTTTCCTGAGATGCTGTTTGTGAGGAAAGGTATTAATTTATGCTTAAACAATTTCTCTGAAGCACTAGCACACTCCTTAAAATTGTCAGACTCTCTTGAATCTTGGTATTGTCCACAAAATTTCCTACAAATCCTTCTTGCAGTACTTTGCACAATGTTGCCTATAGCAAGTACACCCTTCCAATTGCAGAATTGCAATCAAGCCTGTTGGGTTGATTTACCAAAGTGGACTGAGACTCACATAAGGTGTCAGCATTAGCATTTATGCTCGCTGCAGCTGGTTGTAAATTCAACAGTCAAACATTTTTCTCATTGCAGAAAATGCTGATTCATAAAAAAGATTGTGCCAAAGTTCACTGCAAGTCAGGATAAAAGTATAATTTTTAAAAAAATATAAATTAATAAAAATTTGGTTCTTGATGAACTCCAGCATAGATAACTTTTCCTTACTGCAGGATTATTACTAATATATTAAGCACTGAATGAAGAAACAAATAGTCTTATCTGTAAACTGGCTCACATCTTGGATCTTATTCTGCCTGTGTCTCATTTTCATGTCCTGATGTAAAGTGTGTTTTTCCATTCCAGTATGAGAGAAGAGAAAAGAAAATATGTCTCTCTTCAAAGTAAATGCAAAGGTAGCAATTTTTATTTCACTCATACAGCTAAGATTAGTTTTGCAGTGCATATTGACAAGGTTGAGGCAGCTCACTGAAAAAGCATGCAAACAAAATCTGCCCATGAAAGGAAAGCTGGTAGATCTTCAAAGGCTCACTTTATAAAATAACAGTTTACCACCCTAAATAGGAAAGTGAATCCTCTGTTAAAGCTTTCAGGATGAAAACTATGAAATATTGACAAGGAGCTGCTGAAGCCAGTTGCCAGTCAGAGGTGGAGCTGCTGCAGCCCCGTGTCCCCAGGTCCAGCAGCATCACCAGGCACACTCACACACACGATTCCTATACATACACACACACACACACACACACACATATATATATATATAAAGGTATATACAGCTGGCCACATAGAGTATACATAGGTAGCACTGGGGGGCTCCCTCTGTCTCTTGGTCTCCCACCCTGGTCATGCTGCGCATGGATCAGCCATTTACCACACAACCTGGCAGATGAAATGTAAGGCTCTCAGAGACCAGGCTTCCTGTGTAATTAAAATGTGTGAGCTGAAGCTATATTTGCAGTGTGAAGCTAAGCAGGTAAGAAACCCGAAAATGTGAACAGGAACTGACAATTGTGCTTGTCCCTGAGTGAGAGCTGAGACCTGGCTGACACAGAAATATAGTCCGGGAAGCCCTGCATAGCACAGAATATAGAGAGGGTACATTTTCTGTTCACTGCTTAAACACAACTAACAATATTTATCTTTTTCCCCTAGGTTTATGTTCACCACTGTAATATGGCTACAAATACCTGTATCTTTTCTATGGCTTTGAACCAAGCTCTAAATTTAAGCTTTTAATCAATATAAACTCTCTCTCTGGGATATATTCCTCACCTGGAGCTTGGAGAAGTGGGAAGCAATTCAATTCATTGCTAAGGCTCATTCCAGGTGCAGGTAGTTGCCCACTTCCATTGCTAGCACTGAACTGTGTTTCAGTACCATGTTGCCCACAGACTAACAGAGCTGGCAGTGTTGTAGCTCTGGGGGAGACTGAAAAAACCCGGATGTGCCCCTTATTGCAGTCAGATTCCTTCTCACAAAAATGTGGGTTGAATTTCCTTTTTCTACGTTAGAACAGATGTGCCTTTGAACGTAATCACCTTCCATTTTTCTACTGTTTCAAAGCATAGAAAGACCAGCAAGTCTGAGGGAAGAGATGCCATCCAGAGGGACCTTGATAGGCTTGAGAAATGGGCCAGTGTAAACTGCATGAGCTCCAACAAGTCAAAATGCAAGGTCCTTCACCTGGATTGGGCCAACCCTAGGCACAAATACAAACTGGGTACAGAGTGGGTTGAGAGTAGCCCTGAAGAGAAGGATTTGGGAGTGTTGATAGATGAGAAGCTCAACATGAGCCGGCAGTGCACTGGTGCAGCCCAGAAGGCCAACTGCATCCTGGGATGTATCAAGAGAAGCGTGGCCAGCAGGTCAAGAGAGGTGATTCTCCCCCTTTACTCTGCTCTTGTGAGACCCCACCTCGAATACTGCGTCCAGTTCTGGTGTCCCCACCAGAAGAGAGACATAGATCTGTTGGAGCGTGTTCAGAAGAGGGCCACAAAGATGGTCCAAAGGCTNGGCTGCACCCTCCCTGGAGGTGTTCAAGGCCAGGTTGGACAGAGCCTTGAGTAGCCTGATCTAGTTGAGAGGCGTCCCTGCCCATGACAGGGAGGTTGGATTAAATGATCTCTAAGGTCCCTTCCAAACTAGGCCATTCTATGATTCTATGATTCTCACCAAAGACCGTGTTCCACCAGGGTACTCCGGAAGATCAAATGCCAAAAACCTAGTTGTGTCCACCATCAAGAGCTTTTTAGCCTTTTGTCCTCTGAACACACCATTTCTCTGTGTTTCAAGGCATTTTAGTTGTTGTTTTTACTTTTTAGTTTGCAGTTGTTCTTAATGTAATATGACTACCCTGAGATGTGTGTTGGACTAGATGACCTTTAAAGGTCTCTTCCAACCCAAAACAGTCTATGATTCTATATAGATATTTATATATCTTTAAATACCAGTTTTTGGAGACTTTGTAGCTTCAAGACGCATTTATGTTTACAGATGCATGACGGCCAGAAAATTCATTTCAGAGACTCTTGTGTAGCTATCTCTGAACATTCACATGGATTTTCTTTCAGGTTAATGTTAAAATGTCATACTGACATCACAAAATCAGACGTTGACATGAATGAAAATGTCAGCATATATGATGATGGGAATTTGTTAAAATAAATAGAGGAACTCGTGGAGATTTTGATTTAATAACAAGCTTTTATTTTCCACAATTAAGACAAGTTATTTTGTTAAAATATACTAATCATTAGGCTTCTTTTTACCTAGTAGTTAAAATACCCCCAACATTTCAAGCTGAGGTTCCTAAAAGTAGCCAAAAATAACCAGTAAAAAGTTTTGATCATAATTCATAAACACTGATTTCCAGTGAAGTTATTATGCTTTTTATATTTTTTAAAGATTATTTTAAATTTGAGAAACTGTCCCTAAGACTATTTTTTCTGATAACATACTTGAAAAGTAAATGCAAAAAAAGATTAAATCTTAACTGAAACAAATTAATGTAAAACTTGGTCCTATAGGTCCAAAAAACTTTATCAATCTGCACTAAGATTTTTTAACAAGAATGTTAATTAATTGCTAAGTGCTGTGTTTGTTTTGAACTTTGACCATTATTCTTCTAGAAATATTTGCTCATGTTGAGTGGTCCTTGAAAGAGCCTTCACAGTGAATGGGCAAATGTTAACTGGATTTTGTGACACTCTTGGGGATGAAAAGCCTTCTCACCCCAAAATAGGAGATTAGATGTCATCACACTGAGTGTGCAAAACAACAGGTTTTTAAACAGCAGTGTTTGTTTGAAAACAACCACAACCATAGTATTTGGGAGCTCTGTATCTACGGAGAATAAATTCACCTCCTTCAGATGTGGTTACACTGTGCAGGAAACTGACCTGGGTAATGGCAGTGACCTCCTTGCTTTTAAAATCTATTGATCCAATTTATCATTTGTGGTGAACCGACCACATGATTTTTTCTGCCTTATTAAAACAGTGAGCAAAAGAACTCGATTTCCCATAAATCTATTCTGCAATTCCCATAAATCCTCCAGGAAGACGGAAGCGAAATAACGCCAGCCATAAATATCGAAAAAAGTAAACAAACTCTCTCTTTTCTGCCTCACTGCACAAAGGGAGCACATCGCTCCTGCTGAGCGCACCCCCCCCCTCCCTCCGCCGCTGCCGGAGAGGAGCGAGGAGGAGGGGGTGGAAACTGAACTGAGCTGTCAGCACAGCCCCCTGAAGAAGCCAAGCAGTCAGAAAGAAGGGAGCAGCTGCCGCGGAGAGCCGCCGGACAGAACCGCTGACTCCCACTGCTCCAGGAANAAGTGGTGCCGAAGAAACTGCACCAAAAGCTGCAAGAGAAAGAGAGAGAGAGAAACTCCAATCGCACCGAAAAGCTACAAGCTGCTGACGTCACTGGAAACAGTCCAGGTCTGCTGGTCGGACATCGTCGCCGTTCCACAGAGACCACCGCCAAACGCCGAAAGGACACATGCACACACACACACACACCATCCACACATACAGGTCATATCTTGACATAATTAAGTCCTTATTTGCCCTTATCTCTCGGTGGGTGAGAGAGGGAGTGAATGGGTGGGCGTGGTGTTCTTTAATATCGTAATATTTCCATAGAGTAAATAAGGTTTTATTTGAATATATTTGGTAATAAACTTGTTGGATGCTCTTTCGGTCTCCGTGTCTGCTTGCGAGCCTGGAGGGGAGATATCCCAATTTACCCTCAACCCTTCTCCCTTTGGGAGGTGGTCGGACCTCTGCCCGCCCGACCGCGACATCATTCATTCTCTAATCCTTTGCTTTTCATACTTACTGTTTTGTCTGTCTTACTGTCTTTGACAATTCTTCCTATATTAATTTTCCCTTACCTGTATGGCCTGTCTTGTTCTTGTTACTCAGCAGTTTGATCAACATTTCTCAATGACCCTAGTACTTGGTAAGGTTGTGCCTGGGTTCTGGTTTGGGGTTTTTTTGATCCAACACTGCTGTTCACAGTCTTCTCAAAGAGAGGTCAGAACAGCACCTCTGCTTATTCATGAACCTGGTCAAGCAACATTTGGTCAGTTTAAATATTCAAACACTCAGAGATAGCTGTTAATGTAACAAGACACATAAAAATCTTTGAAACATTGAAAAGCCCCAAAGGAGTCTGTTCAAGGGAAGCCAGTTTCAGTAATATTTACGGTGTTTCTAATCACACTGTAATTGTTTGGTACTGTTGATAAAGCCTATTCATTGGACAAATATATAAAGTCTCTAGATACAATTCTTGTCAGGTTCAGCTTTGGTATTTGCCTATCATAACACAGAAGAATGGGCAAAGAACCCCCTTTCATCAAATCACAAGAATTATTTAAAGGTTTTTGTTCTTTTTTTCTCCATCAGAAAATAGAAGGTGGGAAAAGAGAACATTAGAGGGAGCTGTTGCACAAAGGAAAAAGACCTCAGTACATTGGAAACCTTTCATTTCTTGTAGGCAAAATAATAATAAATGTAATGCAGAAGAAAAAGAGAGGGGAGTGAGCATGTAGGAAAGAAGCCATGACAGTTATAAAAGGAAATATGATTATGCTCAGTGATTTGATGAACACGTCCCATAATGCTGATCTTTGGGATGGCATGGCAGGGCTGCTGTGCTACAGACAGTCTGCTTAAAAATGTCAGTGTAACAGTCACCCTGCAGCCACCTGAGTCCTCAACCTAATTAATTTTGCATGGCTTGGCAGAGCATCCTCCAGGTTCATTCATTACTTCTAAGAATATAGCTTGTGCTGTTATTCATGCTGGAGAGAAAGCATGAGAGGGAAAGGCTGAGGAAGTCGGTGTCATTTGGGGAACTCCCCCTGGGCAATCGACGTTCAAAAGCAGAATGGTATCACCTGGCAGACATTTATTTACCTTATACTTTCTGTGGCTTCTTCTTTCTGTGTACTATACTACCCTGGGCAGTGGGTCTGATTTCAAAGGATGCACCCACTGGTGAGGAAAGAGTGGCTCCCACTTTTTGGGAGAACTGGGATTTATTATTATTTACTAAAACAGCATGAAACTGCTTATCACCTTCCCTTTTATGCATGCAAAATGCAAAGCTTTGGGCTTTGTACCCTGAAAGAAAATCCTTTTTTTTTTGTTTCTTTCATCCACATGAAGAATTCACACTCTAAAAATGGGACAATTTTGGGCTGGACTTGACTGTTTTCCACATCTGTAGGTTATTAACACAAACAGGACTGAGTGAACAATTACAAACCAAGATCCTTAGCAGACTCTGCAGTTAGGTTTCAGAGTAGTAAATAGGACATTTTCTAACACAGGATTCTGTGAAATTTGGTCTCAGCAGAGTACAGTAAAGGAAGTCACTTTTATGTTCCATGTATTTGTGGTTTTGGGTCTTCTTTCCTTCAAACCCAATAATTTAGGAAGCATAGTAGGGACCTGCATTCATTTTTTTTCTGCCTCAGGATGTTATTTCCTGGAAAACCAAGAGAACACATTTGGTAGATTGAGATTAATTCAGTCTCACCTTTTCTTGTTGATGGTTCAGAATCCAGTATTTTTCTAAATTTTCCTTAAATTATTCAGAATATCAGGCATGTATGAACTTCTGAGGTTTTTTTTTAATTTTTGTGTATTATCAATATTTTCATATACTCAAAAGAGAGGTCTGCATTTTGGAATTTACTTAGATTGGGAAGTGTCCTTTATTATCAAACCCCTTCTTTTGGTGTAAATTTATTTTTCAGTTATCTTGGAGATAGTCAGTCCACACACTCATTTTCAAACAGGAAAATCTATAGAATTTGGATTCCTTAGTAGTAGCATTACAATCATGCCAAACTTCAAGATATGCTGAACTCTTAGAAACAATAATACAGAAAATTCTGTTCACTCAGGACTGCAGCTTGAAGGCCTACACACAGACCTTTTAATGACGGAAAATAAAATGGACAACAGTGTTTCCATCCCTACATCACAGTGACTAATGATTCCATTCTGTCTATGCTTCTTTGCCATATAGGCTTACAAAGTAAATTTCAGATAAGGATTTGTCTCAATGGCCTTTTTTTTTTTTTTTTTAGGAAAATAAAAGCAGAAGTAAAAAAATTAAAATAAAACCATTTAGGGGAAGAACACAAAGTCTCCCTCAATCTGTATATTCCTCTATTTTGAATTCTTCCACAGCTTTAATCTTCCTGCACATGGTAAGCAGATTGCTTAGTTTTACATTCGCTCTGTGAAAGTGTATCCATAGCTGATACATAGCTATCCATAGCTGCATTTACCATACTGCTGAATACATGAAAGAAACTTACTAACATAAAATTAAGAATTATCTCAAAACTAGAATGTTTAAGTATGCCTTTTTGGTTTTCAAAGGAGTGGCCCATATCAGTACCTCTGATAAAGATATGACATTGTCCAAAATTTTTGATTTATTGATGGTTTTGTACCTTGCTGGAGTCACAATTTCTAGTCAATGCAGTGGATTAAGATTTTTTGTATTAAAACATAGTAAAATTTAACTAGAACTTGGATCTTTATATTATGGATACTAGCATTCTCGAAATATAATGGCATTCTATACTATTCACTTCCAGAATCTGAATTCTTCTACAACTCAGTAAACAAATGGAATTATGCCAGACCATAAAGATAGGTAAGCTTATTTTTCTGTATTCGATAGCATAAAAATATTGGGGTTTTGGTATCCAAGTGGTGAACCCTCTGGCAAGATACCTAAACCTATGGGGAATTTGATTTTAAAATATTGATAATACACTGGAATCTCTGCATGTTACTTTGAAGTAAGAGCCTCTGCTGATCCTAACCACCTTTGTGTTCTAATATGTAATACAGTGCCTGAGATACACATGAGAATGTCATTAAGTATGTGGAAGAAGTGTCTTTTATTTAATTGTCTTTATTTTTTGCACCTTGGTTGGAGACTTAGTTGCCAAGCACGGATTGTTCAAAAGGAAATTAGAAAATATGGTATTAATGCAGTCTTGCTGATTTAATTAGCCATACCCTGCCACTTCTGTCAGAAGCATTAGGCTAAGATATAGGAGGTAGAATGGAAAACCTTCAGCCTCACTGATAATAGTCTGGGGAAGCAGCTCTGTCCTCACCCGTAGGCAAAGGGTCATGGAAATTGAGCTCACTGAGCTCAGCACTTCTGGAAATAAATTGTGCTAATGTCTGAGCTGCAGTCAAGAGTGATTCTCTGAAGTAGGAATCTTACCCTGATCTTTTTTGTTTCATCCCCTTTGAATTACCTTTTGAGAACTGATAATGGACAAAGCACAAAACCTTTACAACCAAATGTGAGCTTTAGATGTATCTTTGGAAGAATAAGGTTAATTAGTTTGGGAAAAGGACAACTTGGGGAGACTGAAGCAAGATTTTCGTCTTGTCTTCCTTCATATCATTCTATCAGATGAAGAAGACGGAGTGAAATAGGTTTCTGAAGATGCTGAATTTCAAAATGTAAGAAAGGACGATGATACGATGTTCATAGAATCTTTCCCTTCCAACTGATCTAATCTTACCTTTCTTATAGGGTTGTGGACATGCTGACACGTTCTGTCTGGCACATGCAAATTATTATTATCACAGAATCACAGAATCACAGAATCATTGTGGTTGGAAAGGACCTCCAAGGTCATCAAGTCCAACCTTTGTCCTAGCATGTCTCTAATCACTATACCATATCCTCAGCGCGGGTCACCTGATCATAGAAGG
>VZZY01018576.1:0-35045 GCA_013400335.1 Eurystomus gularis | reverse complement strand
CTAGCACCTGAATATTCAAGGAACACATGACTGTTGCTGAGGCCATCATACTTTACTTCAGTGACCACGAAAATGAGAACAAATAGATCAAACTATGGTGAGCTTCTGTTTAACTACATGACGGAAACCAGCACAGCTGGAGGCAATTCGATCAGAATTCCTTTACTTTAACTACAGCTTAACTAATAAATAGACTTCCATAATTTTCTGCAATCAATCTAAATGTATTTGCAAAATTAGTGAAACATTTGATCTTGAAATGTTCATTAAATCTTAAGTACATAACTTTGAAGAACTTACATAGTTTATCTTTCTGCCAAATTGGAAAAGAATAACTGTTTATAATAAAATCTTGTTAACTAGGTAAACTTTGTAGAAGATGCGTGTTCATAATTAATTTGCAATGTAACAAAACTGGTTGCTCTTTTTTTTTTCCTCTTTTCAAAATTCAGTATTAACTTTTATTACCAGTTTTGTATTCTTTTGTTTAAAGATATTTTTGTATCAATTTCTGGAACTAGTAGTAATCCTATTAAAAATCTGAAAATGCTGTAGGGTATGCTGATGCTCTCCTTTTGCCATTTTTTAAAGCACACTTCACCCAACAATCCAGACACTTTTCTGGATGGATCTGTTTCTTTTAAGGGACTTTTCAAATATTCTGTGAACAAGACAATCTTGAACTCCCTTTGAACACAACAGGCATTGGGAAAATCTAATGAAAATACACTTTCTTAAAAATGTAATTGATCTGGCTTTCACCTTTTTCACAATTATTTCTGCAGTTACAGCGTGGCAAAATCTGAAAGTAATAGAAACACATTCTATTTGCTAAAATAAACGAATGCACTGAACTCTTTTTTCCTAAAAGCCCATGTTGCAATCCCTCCTAAGGGACAAAAAAATAACAAGAAAAAGATGGAGTTTGAACTCAAAGCAAACATAAAAGCTTTACTTACAAAAAATCAATTACACACCCCAATTTGTTTTTACCAGCAGCCAAAGGAAAACCTGGTTAGCATGTTGCAGGATCCAAACATTTTGGATCTATGTGTTTCACCAAATTTTACATTATGGCTATTTCTAAGAAACAAACTAACAATTAGAGACACCTGTTAAAAGTGCCTGTGCTCTGTTCACACTTCATGTAGTATCTTAAAGTGACAGCATATTAAAATGTCAATGCAATTCTTTCACATTAAAGAAGTATTTATAACAACAGAAAGTTCAATTAAATTCTCTGCTCCTAAGTACTTGTATTCCACTTAGCATACAAGCAAAGTACTAAATTACACTGATGTAAAAAGGAAAACTATTGAAAAGAAAGATCATAATACTACAAAATACAGAATTACAAAAGTCAAGTACAGAAAAAAACAACAGTCTAGGTTACCAGCACCTTCCAACTTTATGTACTTAGTACATAATACATTTCTTCTATGGTCTGCAATTTTAGAGGTATAGGCCCATATTGTAAAGCTAATATTGCAGATAAAAGAAATATTACCACATTGAAATTATTTATTCAAAAATTTGCCTTTGATTATGTGCCCAGACGGTATACAACTTGCACATCAATGAAACATTCTTTGAATTTGACCCCTCCAGCATAGACATATGTGTCTAACTCATGTCAGAAGTCTGAGTAGGAACTAAGCCATATCATGGACCATACCTGAGAAACAGAACAAGAGAATATACCCTCAAA
Organism: Eurystomus gularis; assembly: GCA_013400335.1. Taxonomy (NCBI): domain Eukaryota; kingdom Metazoa; phylum Chordata; class Aves; order Coraciiformes; family Coraciidae; genus Eurystomus; species Eurystomus gularis. The sequence continues at coordinate 33,337 of VZZY01018576.1, read as the reverse complement.
CAGTTTCTACAGATTCTTTTTACAGAGATCACTAATACAGTGGTGCATTTACAGCAAAGTTAAACAAAAATTCCAGCTTGATAGAGTGGGTTCAAGTGGAAAAAAATCACTTTTAAAAACATTTGTCAATTTAGAGAAAAATTCCAAAAAATACAAAAGTTTACACTTATCAGAAATTAATTTCTTACAAAACATGGCTTAAATATTCCATGTATGACCTCAAGCCCATGAAGACAGTCAGAGCAGAGCATCTAAACTACTTCAGCCCTACTTCAGTGCTCAGTGGAATATGAAGGATGCTGCACTGTTTTGTGGCAGTGTCCTAGTGAAAGGTAAAATTAGACTGTCCTTTAAAAATGTTTCACTTTTTCTCATGTATTTAAAGTTATAGGCCATATATATATAGGCATATATCACCTGGATTTGAAAACAACAACTCATGTTGTCATGCCAAATTATGTTATATCACATTATGTGTATGTAACTGATTATTCTGAGTCACAGGGCTTTGTGGAGTGGATTGAACAATATTGTAATCAAGGATATATTACTTTCACCCCTCTCCTGACACATTGCCTCAGGTTACCACTTTATGGCAGAAGGAACAAAATGAACTGTCCCTCAGGTATTTTTCTTCACAGCCTTTGCTTTAATGGAAGTTAACATCAAATAAGTTTGATGCTCTGAGAGCTGTAGTACATGAAGATACCACATTTTCACTTCTGGTACACTTCTGCTACTGGGATAGCAACCTCTGGCAGAAGGATGGAGGGAACAGCTAGGGCTGCTCTTCAGGACACCCTTAGTCATTCCTAGTATGCTTCAGGAGACCATATCTGATGAAAGTGTGAGGCTGAGGGAATTTCAGTCCTTTCTCTGCTACTGACTAAGGGAAGTTCTTTCAGTGTTCTTCCTCTCTTTTTTTTTTGTTCAATAGGGATTAAAACCTTTCTGGTGTTCTTAGGCCTGCTGCAAAGACTGCTTTGCACAGTGTTCAGAATATATGAAGTACAAGGAGCATTCAGCATCCATATCACTTCTGCAGTTTCACATCAGCTTTCAAAGCAGTAACTTCATCATTCTGAAATCTGAAAAGTTTCCTGAAAATTCAAATGACTGATGTACCCCCAAAAGACATTTTCCTCTTACCTATTTGTCACTTCTTTCTGAAACATGACTCACCAAGACTTTAGCTGACCAAACTTCTGTTTATTCTGAGTTTTATTATGCTCTGGATAAAAATCTTGGTCTATTTATTCACATCAGCTGAAATTTGGTGCAACTGCACAAATTATGTCTCCCAAAAGCACCTGGGAATTGGCCTTGTGCTGTACCAGTTTTATGATTTGTCACCCAAGGTTGACGTTTACATTATCCTTAAGCAATGTGATTAAGTGGGAGGAAGGTCTGTGGGCCAAACTTTTCAAAGCTGTTCCATGTAGTTCCACTGCACTCAGGCTAGCCAAGAATAGTGGAATTGTTGTAGCCCCAGCACACATAATACAACTCTGGGAGTTGTTCTAATTGATGCCGAATTCCTATTAGTCACAAGGGCCTGTCCTGGCAGCTACAAAAAGCTGGAGTATAAAAGATACTCTTACCATTGACTTCTTTCCAGAATTACCTATTCCCATATAAGAGTTTGTGAGAAACAGGTGAAGCAGAGTCATTAATCTACCTCTATACTACATTCCACCTAAGGATTTCTGTTCCATTAAGAAAACTTTCCAGTGCCAAAATCTCCTTCAAGGTCCCTTGAGCAGTCAGAATAGCATAAAAGACAAGAATAAGACTTTGCCCTTCTTCTTCAACAGCTCTAGATACTTCTGCTCTATACATTTCTACAAAGGCTGCAAAGTGAGTAAGTAGAAATAGTATCATTAATACATCTAACTGATCTCAAAATATTGTTTGGCTAATCAGGGAAAGATTTCATATATAGTAGCTTCTGCAGCAGAGCCAGCTGAAGATATCTGGTACTATTAACCATTTTATAATGCTGCTCAGCAGAACTGGCTGAAAACTCACACCCCTGCCTGGAGAGAGAAGTCTCAGTTTACTTCCATATTCCTCCCTCTCTAACTACACTTATTCTTAACTGGACAGTTTGTCCTTTTTCTTTCTTTCTTTCTTTTTTTTTTTTAATTTTCTTGTTGCTGTTGTAGAATCAGTTTTTGGCCAAGTTAGAGAGCTGAATCTGCTGAACACAGGGCTGGCATGAGGAAGTGTGAGGCTTCTTTTAGTAGCCATGAATTATTATATGTGCTGAAGCTTTAACACAAGATTTCAACCCTAATTACATGTTTCACAGAAAAGTCAACAGCTTTTTGTAATGTGCAATCATTTTTCATGGTAATAACAGCAATGATAATAGTTTTTGCAATATTGCACCATTTTATTAACAGGCAACTTCAGGAATCCTTTGTTTATTCAAATTTTGCAAAGTACTCAGGCACATGAATTAAATATTGCAGAGCTAATAAATGAGTACTCTGAAGAACAGGAATTAATTTTCCCATGATTTAAATGGTTTGATGTCTCTGACTTAAGCTGTTCCACAATCAGTTGAACTGATGGAAGAGTTCACCTAAAACAAAACAAGGTTTCACCCTCAATTCCTCCTCCTCTACTCCCACTCCTTTTTCAGAGTATGGTCCTGCTCCTTTCTCTGTGATAGTTCTGATGCTCACTGAACCCTTCTAATAACTTGATTCAATTCACAAATTCATCACAAACTGTATGAATGAGTCTTCTCCTAGGTTAGTATGTTGCATAGGCCCATGGGAAACTACAACAAGGTCTACAGCTTGTGCAAGGAGAAATGTTGCCAACATGAGGGAGACAAGCATCTTGTCCTTTTAGCAACAATGAACTGCAAAATTGGAATTTCCTGTCTCATGAAACTGAAAACTAAATTTCAGTGTATTTCTAACTTTCCTGAGACATATGCCTTATAGTGTTACAATGCATTATCTGTACACAAATGAGATTCCAAGATGCTTCACTTCTTAGATATGTCAAATCATTCAGAAAATAAAAAAATTTGGCAAGTAAAAGAAGAGATGGGGAAAGGATGCATTGCTATTCATTTAAAAATTCACCTTTCAATGGCAAATTAGGGAAGTCCTTTACCTAACATTCTTGCATTATTTTTTTTCCCCTGTGGTGGAACTCAACTTATGCCTTCAGAGGAATATTGTTGTTCATAATAACTGGACTTCTTATTCCAAGAGAAGATATAACACTATGAAGTATGTTCTATCAGGTGAGATAGAAAAAACAGCAATCATACATAGAGAAGTTATATTTAACTTAGAGATGTAGTAAATAAATATGTATACAACTTGATTAGGATGCAGTTTTGCATTACAATAGAGTTGATCTAACAGTATACAGCCACTAGAAAACAAATACTTTTTAATAGCTTAATTTTCTCATATATCATCAGGCTGAATCAATTTTCCCTGCAGTTTTGCAATTGCTAGATCGGACATAAGGGAAATGGTGGGACGATGCTACATACACTAGAGAAGGGGAGTTGAGTGGCAAGGAACCAGGAGCAGGACTAACTCCTCTAGTGTCTGAGCACCCTCTCAGCGGATTAACTGCAACACCATTCTCCACTCTAATGGCAGTGTATACATACATACCTTTCATGCATACCGTTAGCACACAGTTTAGTGGTTGTCACTACTGACCTGCTTGGGTTGCCCCTTTCTTTGTCCTGGTATTGCCTGTTACACAATTGTGTGAGGAGCCAGTTCAGGAAAACAAGCTACTAAAAAATAAATCCAACCAGAAAATGATTAATTGATGTTTTCCAGTGTGACAATTCCCTCAACTGCCACCATATGGCAGTGTCAAGGGAACAAAAGTTATTCCAAAAGAATTGAGCTTAAAGTGTTGTGGAACCACACATTCAAATGAAATATGCCTTCATTCACTTCTTTCTAAGACACAAGAAAAGTAAAAAAAGTTTTTTCCTCTTTGCTTTCCCTTTCCTATTTTGTATTTCAGTTTAGCAATCTCAGGACAATTTAACTTGATCCTTCCAGTTTGTAGCTGACTCACTCAGGGAAAAGCATCATGAGACAGCATAATAATCTAAAGACCTGCTTCTGTCTACAGGAACTTTTCCCAATCCTATTCCCATTTGTCTTGTCCTCCTTCCTTCCTTGTACTGTCTCTAACACTTGTCTGATTCTTGCATTGAGTTGGTTCAACTCGCTAATGTGCTAAAGAAAGGAGTACCCAGTATTCCTCCTGGGGAAACCATCTTGATCTAAGTTGCTACATCTGGGCAGATGCTAGATGGAAAGTATCACATGTAGCACTCGAAGGTGTATCTCCCTTCTCTCTGCCAGACCCTGAATTACATCATGTACATTATGGGCGCCTGCAGGACTTTCTAACCACTCCACTGCAGACATGTATATGGCAGCCAGTACACAGCAGATACTCGGGTACTAGTTTGCTCTTGCTTCATATTTAAGGAAATGGATAAAAAGGTATAAGGAATGCCAGTACTTTTGTAGCTACAAGAAATTAGTACTGCTATGGATCACTAATGCATTACTGGGATAAGGGAAAACCACGAAGGTCACAGCACCTCTGAGGCATAATCTCTGCTGTGTGCTGCTCTTCAGCTGGTGCTGCTGAGCTCTGCCCCTGGCTCAACTCAGGTTGTAAAAGCACAATCTAACCCATTGCCTTCCCACCAGGGAGTCATCAGCTTACTAAAACATTGCAGCAGCGAAAAACTTGCAAATATTTCCTTAGGTTGTTTTGTTTTGTTTTAACTCTCTTGAGAAATACATTCAAAAGACAGCTTTATTGTGCCAAGATTATTTTGGAGATGGTATTTAACTTGCATCCTACTCAACATGAAGACTCTTGTTTCTAAAAACCCCCTCTAGACCCAGAATACACACTGATGCATCTGCTCATAACATACTTCATAAAGATATTATCTCTCTTTTTATTTATTTATAGATTTACTTGGCACTTACTAGCCTAATGCGGTTATTTTAGGAACATACTTAAATGTAGTATTAATGGCCATATTCGCTGAGAGAATTATTGGCATTGCTACAGTTACATTGTGCTTCCAACATATACAGCTTTATTCTCTTGTATCCATAGCTTCTAAAAGCTAGCTCAAATACAAGTAAGAAAAAAGAAGAAATGCAAAGAGGTAGAAAATTTATTTTCTGTTTATTGTAAATTAAGATGTGAAATAGTGATTTTCCATACTTATACTATCCTCCACTCATTTTACTGCATGACCGAATACTAATAAAAGCAAACATAGTTTCTTTCCTTTTTTTTTTTTTTTTTTTCCAAATTTGAAACAGAGTAGTTCCTTGCTTGCTTTATTCTAGGCATGTTCCATGGTTAGAAATCAGGCATGACGGTGGTCTAATGCAAAATTTTTGTCCATGGAGAAATCAGGCATGATCATGGTCTACTCCTTAATGTGATCTAAATGTTTTATACCACTGACAAACCATTAACATCTGTTAATAACTCACCCAGCTGCTTTGTTGGATTGTTTTTAAAAAATCTTATGTACACCATAGATGTCTCCAACTCATAGCCTATGTAACCTTTCCCAGATGCTTAATCCTTACTTAAAATACTACTTTAAAATGCATATATTTTTAAAACTATCCCATTTCTTTGTCTCCAGACTACTTTTGTAACTCTTCTAACATCTGTTCATTTTCACTCCCCAATTCCCATCTTAAATACTTATTTGCAGCACATATTTTTCTTGTAAATAGAATCCCATGTACTTTCTCACCTCCTAGTCCTCCGCTTTCTGCTCTTGCTCTCATTCCACTCTATCCCTCATGGCTTCACTTGACTCATTAAATTTTAAATACAGGATTGATACAGAGAAAAGATTATTTAAAGAGCTTCTCTGATTATCTCACATTAATTTAAGCTTGGGAAAAAGAAAATGGGGGCATGCCATGGATCTACTGTGTCTAAAGGGAATAAACAATGGGAAAGGGGAACAATGTCCAGCAAAGGGAGGGTAGGTAGTTAGGGATGAAACTGCATAACGGCAATATTGGAACAGAAAATACTTCCTGATGGTGAGAAGCAGCAGGCTATGCAGGAGCCTCCCAAGGGAATTAGGAGGAGTTTGTCACCTGGCACTCTTTAAAACAGGCTGGGCAAAAGCTGTGGTTTGGATCAAGCAGCTAAGAGGAGAGGGAAAAAGAGAGGGAGAGGGAGAGGAGACTGCTGAACTCAGGATGGGGATTTCTGAGGGGCTGGTACTGCAGTGGCAGGGGCCAGGACATGATGGAGGCAGGCTGTAACACCTCATTGGGGAACTGGCTGTGATTTTAAGTGCTGGTTCTACTGAATTGGTCTAAGCTGCCTTCATTACAGCCCTGGATAAAATGCTAGCAGTTCTGGTATCATTCCTCATTGCCACAGACTAGCAGATGAATAGGTGAATAGATGTCCCACATCCAAAATAAATAAAACAGATTCATAAATGATGTACAGGATAGTCCACATTACATTGAGCACTAAGACTCTTAACATTATTTCTTTCTTGCTATTTGTCTATAAGGGGTACTGAGGCAATTTAAATAATTTTTTTTTTTTTGACAACAATATAATGGCATATCTTAAGGCTGTGGGAATCTAAACCAATAAAATAATTAAATACATCTATTGTATTTAATAAAAACTACAACACACACTATAATACTACAGGTTATTTTCTGTACAAATATGGTTATATTTTTCCAGATCTGTCAGCTGACCCACATACCAAAAATGTTTCAAACAATTTCATTTCTGTCATGAAGATTTGGTCATGGTTTCTGACTCATGTAAATGTCCTGATCATCTGTAGATATCCTGAGACGCTACAAAGAGAATCCAAGCATTGCTACCCTGTCTCTTATTTCTTTGGTAGGTTCTAACTGGAGAAGCAGCCAACAGTAAAATGAGCATATTTTAGAGATGTTTAGTTCTAAGTTCTCTCTCTTTTCTTCTTTTCCCTATCAGACAGTACAATGAAAAAAGAATTACTCTGTCATATCTGTAACCCATAACACGGTTCTTCCCCGTAATTACAGTTTTGGAGCTCTTTTGTCACATGCTTACTCTGTCTAGATGAGGGTTTTTTGTAGCCTCATATGATGAAAGGAAATATTTCCATAAAATTAAGATAAAAACAAAAGGAGGGAAAAAATTCAGAGCTTTCTTAGATTTAAATGATGAGTGCATGATGTGCAGCCTAGGAAATCACAAAATGCAGCCCACACCACCCTCTTGCAACTGCATCATGAGGACCCAGCTAAACAACTGCAGGTTTTTCCATTGCTAGAGAAGTTAAACATGAAGAAACTTCACTGTCTCTACCAAGGAAGATGCTGTACCAGTACAACCAAATATGTCTGTGTACATTTATTTTTAAAACATGTAAATATATAGATGCAGGTTATAGAAGGGAAACAAATTCTGCCCATGTAGTTGCCAGGAAGTGTTTACACGAACTTTGTAAGTACTGGAAATCCAAACACAGAAAGAATATTGTGCTATGGCATTAGAATGAAATCAAAACGTAAATTATTCGAAATTGAAATTAACTATTTTAGCTCATTGTCCAAAATGGAGAAAAAGCAAAATAACAAGCTCACAATCATTAGGAGAACAAATATATGCTTACATTTTGCAAATATCCATAGTTAAAAGGACTGTCACTAGTATGTGTTTTAGCAGGATTTCCATTTATTCCTCAGATCAAGTGCATGAGGAGTAATCTGTAAAGGCTGTACCAGACAGAGTTGTGCTTGGGGTATGTAAAAGGACATATGGAAAGATGCACCAAAAAAACCCAAACCTCAAACAAAATTATATACTGCATTTTTAAGAGGATTAAGGTCCTCCAAGTCATCCTTGATCCAGCTTCCTTCCAGAAACCCAAAACACACTTTCTGCACCTACTGGACCAAGAACAAAATATGCAAGAAAACATCACACATTCCATCTCATCAGTCCTGGTTCTTGCTCATGCATTCTTTCTCTTTTGCTCTCTGTGTGAGACTGTCCACTTGCTTCCTTTCCTGAAAAGCTCACCCCCTCATCTACTACTGCCTCTCTCCTCAATTCTCCTATGATGGTCTCAACACTTGCTTCCTGCACATAGAGCCACTTACACTTTTCCTTCTGGTGTAAGGGACTGGAGAGCTGCATCTCTGTAGTATGTAGACAGCTAATCAGGCTTCAGGAATTCTCATTTATTTAATTTTGTTCATCTAACAACCTCAAAAACAAGGAAAGGATTATTTAAAAGGGAAACAGAGATTATGGTTCTATATTGAGCAAGTTGAAGGTGGGCATGTCTTATTTGGTGGGTGTTAGAAATTCCAGGTTGTTACAGCTTGTAACTCAAGAAACTGAGGATAGGTTTGGTATGGCCAGTGAAATGGCACAGATAATACGTAACCCATAGCATGGGATCAGCAGGCCATGCTGGCAAGTGGAAATTATTATCTTACGGTATTTCAGTTGTTTAAAAAAGGCCCCCACTATTCATTAAAACACCAGAGTAAATAGCAGAATGCTTAACCCAAATTAAGGAAAAGCTTGAGAAAAGAGATCTCTGGCAGTCTGATTTGATGATGCACAAATTCAGTTTCTAGAAAAGAAGAGACAGCATTATTCTAAAATGAAGAAATAATGTACATACTTTTCACAAAATTCTACACTGATTTGCAATAGGGATATTATTAAGCAGTACTGCTGTTTGATCACAAATAACACAGTATCACATGAGGAGATGATGAAGTTGCATTTATACTGTTCCTTTTATCCCAAAGGACCTTGACACTCTTTATACATATGGTACGCCTATGAATACAAAAAAAGCCCACATAGGAACAAAAATCACTTTGACCAGCACTGCAAATCAGAGCATCTGTTTAACAGTGCACATCAATAATGTTCTTTAATTCAGGGAAGAATTTAAATTGGAATATTGTATCTAGGAGGAATTATTAGCCCGTATGCCCTTATTAATTCCTAACAGATTGTACATAGAAGGAAAACAAAGGACAAATTACAGAGCCCTGGATTACATCCACATCTAAATTATTGTAAACTTGAGATAAGGTCTTATTATATAAAATTTGGATCTGTCAGGAAATATTCAAAGTATTCCAATGCTAAAATTCAAATGCCAAAACCAGAGTACAAGCTTCAATATGCACACAAACTCTATGAACAATTGTACCAAAGGCCACTGATAAAGCAAGTAAAATGAATCCTAGAGAAAGCCTTGACATTTTGTTGAAATAAGGACATTAAGTGGAGTTGGTCAGGGATGATTTTTACTAGTTTTTTTTTTCCTCAAGATGAAAAAAACATTTATCAGGAAATGATCAGTTTCAATACATTTTTATACACTTATTTAGATGGTAAGTGATATTTTCAAACCAAACCTTCTGTTTCCTTGTTATTTAAAAGTAGTTGAAAAGGAAAAAAACAGAAGTGGAAACTTCCAAAATTCAAAATTAATTAAATGAAGGGTTTCATTGGCCAAAACTCAATTGCTTTTCTAACAATCTTCTGAGAGTTCAACAGTTAATTGCAGCACAGAATTGGTTGAGACAGGAAGACTACTTTCTGCTTAAAACTGTTACAAATCTAACTAGATTAGTTTGCATAAAGTAACATGAACTTAACAGGGCCTGATGCAATGCAAGTGAGCTATAGTCATTTGGAAATGGAAACATTGTATAAGGACAATGAACTCTTCCTTAAACCAATGTTTTTCAGAAAGAGGCTCCACTACTGCTCGCTCAAACAAAAAAGACCAGAAATCAAAGAGGAATTAATGATATAAAGGAAGTAGCTCTTGCAAAACAACAGATGGAATGAGATCGGAAACACATGTAGTAAGCTGAACTTTTTTAATAAGACCAAAATGACAGAATTGGAACAAAGGAACAAAATGGATAAACATGCACACAAATCAGCAGAACAGTTGCTAACTAGAAATGGGTCTGTAATGCAGAGCCCAAATCTGGACTTAGATCCCAAATTATTTGCTAAATCTGGGGCTTTAGATCCATGGTGTTGGTCTAGATTTTTGCAGACCAAGGCAAACCATAAAATCTCCATTACGACTAGACGAAAACTTTCTTCAGTGTTTCCAAGGTAAATTATTTGCCTTGTTTATTTAATGCTGATATTCTGGATCTCACATAAGATGGAAACTTAGTTCACATGAAGATTCTGACCTAACACTGAACTGTGTAAAAAAGGTTTTAAAGTAGAAGCAATATGGACTGCGTCTTCCACAGATTCTGCCAAAGGTGAGAAACAGCTTTAAGAAAAAGAAACCAAAAAACAAAGGAAGCCAAATAGTTTGATCAGGAAAACAAGCTATACTTATTAACTTACTCTCCTGATAAACTGAAGTAATTGCTTTTGAAAGAATGCCTCCTGGGAGTCTCTTAGGTATTGTTTTTGAAATTGCACACCCATCCCTGAGCAACCTGGTCTAATGGAAGGTGTCCCTGCCCATGGCAGGGGGGTTGGAACTAGATGGTCTTTAAGGTCCCTTCCAACCCAAACCACTCTATGATTTTATGATTCTCTGGTGCCAATGTGAGGCTGTGTTATGAAGACACAGCTATGTCTGAAAATAGAAGAGATTAAGTAAAACCATCTTTCTTTCAAATATTTGTCTCAAAATGTATAGTGATGTCAAATTACTGCCAAAATGAAAGAGGTAAGTAAATGATTCATCTAACCCACATAAAATTTTTCCTGTTCACAGGACTTTCAGACATATCTTTTCAGATGTGCTATGTATTTGAAAGCTTTTCGTGATGTCGTTACTTTTCTCTATTATTTGAAAGCACTTAATCATATATTTCTTCATACATGCTTTCTATTAAATTCTGTCATGTAGGCAACTGTTTTTAAAAGTTACCAAGTATGATTTCTATTTTTTAATTACAAAATATCAAGTCATAGCCAAAATTACTACTTCTACGTCAAAATATGTTTCACAGTTTGTATTAATACTTGAACAGGCAACTTTGAATTTTTTTTTTTTAAGAACAGTGGTGTCACTAAAATTAATCTGTATGATAATCAATGAAAAAGAGAAAGCACATGTAAAGGCAATCAACTTATAAATCTGAGGAAATATTAGCCAAAATTTTGTTGGTAGTCACAGTTCCAATTTTGCAATATTACTCTTGGTTGCATGCATTTTTTAAGATGTTAAAATGTAATTAAAAGGAAAATTATTTGTTAGTGCATGTAGTTTAGAAGTTACTAAGCTCCTGAAAATGTCAATTTTATGTCAGCAACCTGGTAGTAGGGAAATGAAAAAAAAGAAAAAAAATATCAGCTCTGCTACTAAGTCTAATAGATGAAAATGACATTATGGCCTGCATTATACTTAAGACACTAAAAAGAGTCCAAAATAAGCAAAACCAATTTATCCAGACTAAGAGACTTTTCTCTTCACTTTCTAGCCTAGAAAGATAATCTAGTTTTCTTAATTAAAAGTAGACCTTCTATGTCTTGACTGTATCTGTACCAGAAAACTCTCAGTTGCTACTGTGCTCAATGCTCATATATAGGCACACACAGAAACCCTTACAGAATTCTGTAAACCTTGTATTTCGGAGGACAAGCACAGAGATTCAATACTTTATTTAATCGACAGATGGCTAAATTAATCATAAGGTATCTGATAAATAAAACAGATAATAGAGTCTTGGTTATATAGAGACATTAAAGGTTTAGCAGAATTTTTTTAATACTCTCTCATCAGAAACTATATAAATATTTCTTGTAATTGAGAAAAGTACTTTATTTCAAAAAAGTGGGATTCATAGAGCTAAAACAATCAGTCCTCCATCTAGCTAGTTCACTCACATAAATTTCTTAAAGTAATGATCTTTGGAGTTCAACAGAATAAAATTATTTTCAAATGTACATTTTGCAAAAAAACCTCCATTAAGCATTTAGCTTGTCTATAGTTTATAAACATATATATATATATATATATAGTTCCTCCCTTTATGTGAGGAGATAAACAAGTCTAGCATTGTTAAAGCAGAATAATAGAAAACTACTAAACACAGAAAAGATATTGCAAAATGTTGCAAAAGAGTCAAACCATTTTCCAGGGTTTCAAAATAATCTCTGACAGGAACTTTCTTTTTTCCAATTTTCCATTAAAAACATGCAAACACACAAAAAATAATTGAAGCAAAGATGGTAAGGCACTAGTCCTCTAGATGTGAGCCTTTGGCATCTTCCCTAAACTCCTTCAGAATGCTAACTTAAATCATTAAGATTCCACTAATTGAAAAAGGTCACAGGACTCTTTCCACCAAATCAACATTTTATAGAAAAAAGGTTGGAAACTCAAAACAGCATAAAAATTAAGCAACAAATGGTGCTTTTATACATTCTTTCACCTAACCATAAGGAAAAAAAGAAACCAAACTACTAAAACTGTAATAGCTGGAAGTGATTAGGAAATGACAGATTATCAATACCAGGTTGGAAAAGAGCAAGTGCTCTGCAGTACTTACAGGCACTGCAACAAAGGAATAAAGGAAATGAAAATGTATTAGAAAGCATTCTAAATCCAAAGTTCAGAAATAAAAACAATGTTTCATTTGAACTCCAAGGCCACTGAATATTTAATCTGCTACAGTAAATTTGGACCATTACAAAATGAAAGGAAGCAGCATGATGTTAGAAACATAAAATGGAATGATGGATGAAAGCAAAGAATCTTCTATTCTTGGTTTTGTCATTGGCTTTCAAAATGTAAGTATTTTCAAGTAGTAACATCTGCTAAGAACAGCAGAAAAAAGCATTGCAAAATCTGTGTAATATCTCTGAATACATCTGCACCAACAAAACACAGAAAAACTGTTACATGGGTACTGCTCACTTCCGCAAAGAGTCACAGCTAACTCAGTGGCAGAGTTGAATTAACTTCACTTGAAGTTTCTTCAAATGAAGAAATTTGCTTAATGGCTTTTTTACTTGATTTAGTCCCTTAGCTTCACCGTGATCCATGATCTGATTTCTCCTGTACACGTACTGTTTTTCATTTTTTCCTGCTTGCTTCTTTCATTCCACTGTTTCAGATTTCACATTTAAAAGGTTCCTAATTTTTATTATGAGTTTTATTTTTTTTAATATTGATCAGCTTCACAAACACCCCTGTACACTCTTTAATGCTTTCCATTTCTGGTTCTCAGATCTGATTAGCCCTTTCACTACTAAAAGTGTGACAAACCCAGTAAAATCTGGACTAGAAAGGCGGAAGTCTTCTATTCTGAGAGTCCACTGTATGTGTGGTCAGAAAGCTGAAAATACATCTGTTGATTGCCAACTTATCAGAACAGATGTGCAATTAATGCTTTTTTTGCTTTACGATATGTGGAATGTCCTAAATCATGAATGATTCTAAGAATATGTGCTAAGTTCTTTCAACTAAGACTGGAAGCATAAGGATGTGTAAGATGACAACCTCAAAGGCACCAAAGACATTAGAAGTAAATCACTGATGCTGCATTTATACTACCGAAGAACATAATTCCTGGTTTAGTACAAAGAGGAAAACAGGAAGAGATGAAATCAAAAGCTTGAGAGCTACAGGTGAGTTATAGCACAATCTGCCAAAATGAAGTCACTAAAGCACATCCCATGAGGGCCACATGGCAGTAAAGCAAGACAGATTTTAATCTTTAAAATTTGATCTTGTATTTATTTTGCTTGTACTCTGTTGATTATGAGTTTTTAATGTCAATCTTTTTATGTAAATCTTGTTTTAATAGCTAGGTCTCACAGGTACCTGGAGGGGCAGAGAGGACTCTTAAAACCACCAGGTGTATTGTCCCTATATGAATCAGCATATTCTGTATTACGAAGGCATACAGAAGAATCACCTAAGCAAACTCAAAGCCCTAAGAAGTACCTACAGCACCTCAGCAGCAGTTAACGCAGATGGAGCATGCATTTACCATCCTCTGGCACTGGGCAATGACCACAGCCAGATGGCTTCCTCCTGCTAAATGCAAGCTGAACGGAAGTGTATCTCAAGGTCTTAGGCAAACCTCAGAATATGATTTAAACAAAAGCCAAAAATACATCCTTAATGAGCTCACACGTTGGGTAACTGGAACTACAATCTCAAGTCATAATTGAAATATTCCAGAGACAACAGCTGTTCTCTTTGCTTGGGACTGATTAATCTCCTAGTGAAGCTTTTCTGCCTACATGGCTGAGATCTAGATAGAGCTCCAGGAGCAGTATATGGTAATCATTGGCATAGTGTGTAACATACATGACATGAAAAGTTTTCCCCTCCTTATTGTATGCTTCTGCATTCTGGTTTGCTTTTCACATATAGTAACATTCATTAATTTATATGAAAGCTAAAAAAACCTAGAAAAGCCAGAAGATATTAAAAAAACTAGAAACAACTATTCTTTTTCCATCTCAATAATCAACATTAAAAAATCCTCATTTGACCAAATTTTCCAGGTCACTTAATCATTTGTACTTACATAAGCACAAATACTCAGAAAAGAAAATAGGGTCAGATAAAAAAAAAAAAAAAGCATGAAGCTACTTAGGTTACAGAGAGAATATGGAACACCTTATTTCATTATTTTTATCAGGTCACAAAAGTCTGTGAAAATTATTTTGTAGGAAACATGTTATTTTCCAATTACAAATAAAAGCATTACTGTAGATGATACATATAGTAACTGAACTTAACTAGAGACCTCTTCATGTTACAGAATTTTGTTACAACATTAAAAATACATGTAATAAAACAGATTTAACACCTTCAGATGACCTCTAATCAGAAATATGTCATGCTATTCAAATTCCAGCTGTCAAATGCTGTAGATACAGGTAAGTAAATATAAATGCCATTAAATACACAAGTTATCTTACTTGGAGAAGTCCTAGCATTTTATTTTTTGACAACTCCTAATTTGGATATCTTCCAATGTCAACAAAACCTGTTCAAGCAGAATCTTACCTTGTTTTCACTACATCAAGGGGATGCATCAGGCAAATTTCTACAAGACCTACAAAATAATAATAAATAAAGGCCTAATAAACATTTGTACAAGTAGTAGTTTAATTTTAATTTACTCCAATAGTTTTTGAAGTTTGAAAAGTAAGGATACAACCTAAATGTATAATTAATGATACAGTACTTATATACCTCATACATTCAACATTCTATTCTGTAGTTTATTAGAACTGTCAGGGACTTTAGACAGTAAATAGTGCTAGCTGCTCATTATAGTGGAGAATGTGAGGATTTAAGCTGTGAGATCAATTTAATCATAGTTTTTGCTCAGTTTTCTGAATTAAGAACAGTGGGAACATTTGACTGGCATCATAAATAAATACATTAAGTCTTGCTGGAAGTAGTAAAAGAATGGAGTTCAGGATGGTACTGGCTTTTTGTCACATAAGACTAATCTATTACGCAAGACAGCGCTGAGTGCTCAAATGAACTTGATGTTAAGATGACAGCTGATTCCCGAGATGGCTATCTGAGCTGCAGCCTTACTGGTTCCTCATCCTGTCCTGCTCTGCGCTGATGCATAGCCCTGGCTTCTCCCCTTCTTGTTCCACTGCTCATCATGTCACGTGGGACATTCCATGTCAAAGAATGGAGGATGTGAACAGCAAGAGGGGAATACCAAGAACGAAGCAATCTGGAAGCTCCCAAATGCACTTGCCATCACCAACTTCATAATTGGTTCTGCTACTTTTTTCCCACTCACTGACACCCCACAAGAAGTCTAGAAGTTTACCACCCACATTTTGCCCATTCTCCCTGGCATATATCACCTGGGGAGAACTTTCAGAGCGTATCTCTATTGTCTTAAATTTCTAGGCTTGCCTGCTCCTCCGTCCATTTCATATATCATCCTCATTCTAAACAGTAAACATACAATAAAGAGATGTATTTATAAGGATCACAGTGAGTGTTTTTTTGAGATCTGTCAGTGTGCATAGATTATAAAAATAACTACACAAATCTTAAAGGATTTTGAAATGCCAAGAAAGTACATATCCATATGTCCAAGAGACTAGATTATCATGTTTTTTAACTTCTCTGTGCCCTGGTTTTATAAGACTCTTAAGCATCCATGATCTTTTTTTATCCAGAGCAATAAATTTAATGATACGACATGCAAACAGTTTTTGAAGACTGTACTTACTATAATGTTTTAATGTATCTATTTATTTACTTTTACAGCAAAAATAATTACAAACCTTCTGTAATACAGAATATCTTTTGGTGATTCACAGCTAAACTTCTAAAAGTCTTGATTCAGGAAAGCATTCTAATTCAAGTTAAAATATCTGCAAATTCCTTGCTTTATGCAGACCATACAGTCCCCCACTGAAACTAAGTACATGCTTAGGTTCCATTAGATGCTCTCCTTGTTCAGATATCACTGTCTTAAGATCCTGTCCTCTTATTTTAATGGCACAGGGTATGGCTGAGCTCAGGTGTCACTCAAGCTAACAGTTATCTAATACGTCAGACAATTTATTACATGCTAGGCTACTCAACTACTTTCACTTTCTAAGCAAGGCAAAGAAATTACTCTAACAAAAGGCAAAAATCTCGTTTTGAAATCTTCCACACAAACTATTGAACTAATGGAATTTGCATTTTGGCCCTATTCTTTGGCAAACTTAATGGAGAAAGACTCTCAGCGGGCTTCATACAGGAACCAGGCTCTGCTTGGATAGTGTACACTGAGGCATCAGAAACTTGGGTTGCTTTTTTTCATTACTGAACATAAATCTAAGGAAAGCTTAAGGTTTCAATTTTCAATTATTTTAGAAGTAATAAGTTTAGTGTTTCAAGTAGAACAGAGAAACTGCGGGGTTTTAAAACTTTATATAAGAAAGGATTCCAAAATAATTCCAAAATATTATCTTTCTATTTCAACTTTATCCCAACTTGCTGGGTAATACAGGCACTTATGTAAGCAAGCCTTTTACACTGAACCAAAGCATTACCAGAAGGAAGATTCTCATTATAGTAAAAAAGGAGTCTATGAAAGCAATAGTTTTTAGCTCAGCCAATAATTAATTCCTACATTTAAAATGAACCATTTATTTTCTGCTTTATATACTTTACATATCAAATACATATTAATAAGTGTTACATATTTCTCTTAATGAAGAATAATCTATTTATATAACAACAAAGGACTGCAAAAGTTTTTGTATAAAAACAAGTAATTTGGGGAGTTAGTAACAGGAGAGCATAAACTGTGATGCTAAAATCCTCAACCAAATGTATTTTAACAGGAGTTTACATGAAAGTCTGTGAAGATTTAAAAATCTTTACACTGAATTCTTGACATAAACCACTTGCTGAGAGTTTAACATATAGAATTTTCCTACATTTTCTATCATTCCACTCTAATATATAGAGCTTTCAAAACACAAAGCTGTCCAGAAAACCTCTTCCACCTAGCTTCCTACCACTGTGTTTCAATGACAGTATAAAGTTAATATTTATGACCATTGTTTTGTCATATTTTCTTTCTACTCCATGCAACATTGTTTTGTTTTGCAGTTCTGAATAAAAGGAAGACAACGTAGGTGATTTCAGCCAAAGAATACTAATATTAGAAGGAGAATAATTAAAAATCATGAAATCTATTATTTGGCATATTTTTTTCTAGAAAGCAAAGCTGTCGTTGTTATTTCTGAACAGGTATGGTTATTGCTGTAATTATTGCCCTGAAATGATTTCTATTTTACTAAAATAAGGTCAAATCACATCACATATGGGACTATCCTGATAGTCCCCATATGATTCTGTCCCAAAACCTGTAAAGTACTCCAACAGCTGCCAACAGGTGCTTTGCAAGAAGAGCTGCAGCCGAGTCTTTCAGGGTTGGCAGAAGACATATCCTATGAGTTTTTTCCTTTCCAACCACTTTCCTCTTTCAATTTCTACACCCCTCCTTCCTACCCTGTCCCCACCTTTTTCTGATCTTCTATTCCATCTTGTTTTGGCAGATAGAGGCTACAGTAGGGGGCCGAGCATAGGGCCAGGGGTTGTTCACCCTATTCTGTTTTTGCAGCATTAATGTCCATTTTGGGAGAAAACTGTACAAGGCCAGAATTTGGCTCTATGTTCTTGGTCCTCATAGGATAATTTTCAATTCAGGCATTTTTCCAGCAACTGAAGCAGATGAATTCCAAGGTCCTTGGCAAGAGCTCTGTTTTGATAACTTCAGGATTCTATTGGTTATCTGCCTTTCTCAGTCTTTCCTTTGTCTCATCATTTAATTACGTAGTAGGTTTTAAATGGTGTATAGTTACTTGATTTCACCAGACAGAACTCTTCAAAAGATGCTGGGATTATGACACAGTTCTCTGAAGAGCACCAAAGGAGTGCACGCTGTGCAAGAAACTAATGGAACAGCTACAAACACAAGCTACATTTTTCCATCTACTATAGTAGTCATGCAAATCATTACAACATCCCTTCTTGATAGCCTGCCCAGAAAGTGTGGTGGCCCTGCTGAACTGCAAGCACTCTGAGATGTGTTCAGTAAAAGAAAATATATTGCTCTTTCTTTAGCTAATGTTCATCAGCTTTGTGACAAATTCAGTTAGCACTATGAAAATCTAATTTGCTGAACTAATTTACTGCTATATCAGGGTGCAATATATTTTTAACTTGACACACTGTAAAGACTACTGTTTACAAACTTTATTTTCATGACAAAATAGTTAACATAGCTACAGATAGACAGTCCAAAACCATATTCTAATCACCCCATTGGGTCTTCTTGGTGATGTCACAAGCCAACTAAACCAGAGTGATTTCTGTTTATTATATTTAAAGGAACTCAGATCCAACCAGCTGAACAAGAGCCCAAAGGAAGTGCAGGAAAGAACAACTACTAGGTCAGCCCAACATTTGTTGTCTTCTGGGTGGGAAAACATTCCTTGTGAAAACTGGATACTAACCATAAAACAAGGCAGAATCAAAATCTGTGTTGAAGAAACAATCAGCTGTCATCATTGACATCCTCTGAGCACACACAAGTGGAATATCAACAGCTGAGAATGGAGTCCAGAATTCTATTATATAAAACATTCTGCTCAGTAACTAAGCCCACGGAGGGAATAAAATGACAGAAAATACTGACTCCTAAACCGACCCTCCACAGTAGAGCATTCTCCCTTTTCCAACTAACATCTCCTGGTTTTAAAATGTTTGCCATTATGGATTATATTACATTCACCTCTACAAGATTCACACTTAAAATTTCAAACTTGCAATCTTTATATGCATGTCTTCAATGCAGAGACTTTGGTGAGTGGTGGGTGCTTTCAGTTCCCTTGCTCTTTGCTTCTCTATTCCATCACACACACAAATCTTGTATCGATAGTTATACAACATGGCCTGAGAATACTATGACTGTTTAAAATGTGTTCTAATAATCCATCTGGCAAAAAGTGAGGGTTTGAGATTTCAGTAGCACAGGATTCTAGCTCTCATCTCCCCAAGTGTTTTCATACTTCTTATTCACTGAATAGGGAGAAAAAGAATAAAAGCTAGCTAACACTACTTGCTAAATAGGACAGATAAAAACAGAGTCATTACGGCTTTAGTCCTCCTTAGGAGACAGATTCTTGTCTTCAGCTCTTATTTGACCCTCAAATCTATGAACGGAAAAGCGTGCAGCGACTGTGACACACACTGATTGGACTTTCACAGAAACCTGAGTAGATAACCCTCCA
This sequence comes from Eurystomus gularis, assembly GCA_013400335.1. Lineage (NCBI taxonomy): Eukaryota > Metazoa > Chordata > Aves > Coraciiformes > Coraciidae > Eurystomus > Eurystomus gularis. The sequence goes on along the minus strand of VZZY01018576.1, from coordinate 13,501 downwards.
CATTTTCTGCATAGTACACCCTGAACACAGATTCCAACACCGATTCAAGGGATGTAAAGCATGATCCATGTGTTAGTTCAGACAACCCCCTACAGCGTAGAAGTCACTATGCACCCTCCTCCCCTTGTGTTACTCATTTCCCTGGAATAACACAGTCACTGGAGAAACACAACAGAAAGGAGACTGGTCATAGAAAATGTGGCAATAAACACATCAGGCACTGTATATTGTGTATCTGGAACAATTGGTATTTGTTTTGGCTTTTACATAGATATAGTTACAATGTAAGAAATGATCATAAATATTTTATGCGTACTATGCATTTCCTTCTGAGAATTTGTCTGACAGAAAAAAATCTTGTGTTGATCTTTGTATCGTAATAATAACAATGAAAAATTCCTCTTAAATCTGCTTGTCTGTTGGCTAAAACACTTTATTTGGCAAGGTCAAGTATGGAACCTCTTCCTGAGTGGAACAGCATTATTTGAAGAATAATGAATGCCTGGAAAAAAGTATCCCTGCAGTCAATTCTACACAGGCTAATTTCTATAAGCCTGCTGTCCCACTCCATCTTCACAGACACATGAAGCTTTTGTCTGTTCTATAAGGGTACATATCCCTCAGAAAAGTCCACAAAATGCTAGGTTCACTGTGGTATGCATGGCAGCCAAGGCCCACTCCTTTCCTAGAGAGGCAGTCACATATTGTGCCCGTCTCTATTGTCATATGTGTCAACTAGGCTTCAAGGAAAACTATACAACAGGATCCATGGGCTATACTGGAAAAGACCTACATATTAGCCTTCACTTAAAGTGATACTTTTTTTAACTCTTGCCCAGGATTCTATTTAGCGATGTGGTATGGGATTAACTAATATTACCCTGGAGCGCCTCACAAACATTAATTAGCCCTTTAGGTAATGAGCCAAATAAATGCTTTCCTTAGAAAACATGGAGAAATGGAAAGTTACTCCAAAAAGTACTCCATAATGGCAATGCTGCATTCATGAGTCATTCTTCCTTAGAGACCTTGACTACACGGAGAAAACATACTAGAAAACATGTTAATTAAAGATGTTGAACATGATTTTTCCCTTGGTGTGGACAAGGATGTCTGTCTTTAAAAATGTGTTAGCTGATCCCAATTAATCCCAGGAGGAGCTCTTGGTTTACCATCGTTACCTAACACATTTCAGAAGAAGGCTTTTGTGTGCCTACAGGAGAAGATGGGTTATGCTCAACATCTTGTTAGGTAACAGTGTTCCTTAATAAATGCAACCTGTTAGTATAGTATTGCTGTCTGGAAACTGAGGAATACCAGGGTTGGGAACTGTGACTATCTGGCTTTCAAAAAACCCCAGGACTTTAGCAGCAGATGGAAATTGTGCCGAAACTGTTCAGTGTTGTTGGAGCTCTCACCATGAAAGCAATTCAGCCTGGGCTGTGTTAATAAAGGCTCCTCGATTGCACAGCAAACTAGCGTTTTAATCTTCAAGGTTTCAAGTAAAGGTTACATAAGCACTGGAGGATCACATCCTAGATGTGTGGAAGACAGGAGCTGGAAATCAGTGTTTCAGGCAGCAGCATGTGATCTAGCCTGACTGTTGCTCAACTGTAAATCCCCATTAGCTTCCCAAATTCCAATCCACGGACCTAGCTAGAAATGTGCTCATGCTCAGCAGTCACATCAGACAGTTGCTCATCTTCAGTGCTGACAATGCTTCCCTGATATCTGCGTGATTTCTCTGCTCCATACTCAGCTATTAAGCTATTGTATTTCCCCTTCACAATAGTTCTGCCACAGTATGTGTGGGCTCTTTCTGTCTTATACAGACAAGCTTATACATGTAGATTCAATGTGAATGGAACAAGTGCCAGCCAAAACCATGGGCCATCAATCCACAAGATCTAGCAAAATTCTGTAATAGTTTACCAATGTACTCCTTGCCTCTGGTAAAAAATGTCTAGCTTTAACATTTAAAGTATGTATGTAAACTACTCTCAATTTTACACAAATTTATCTACTGTTTGCTTTTCACATTTTTTTTTTTTTGGCACAATCAGCCAAATCAGTATATTATGCTCATGCTGCCATCAATAATTCTATAATCCCATCTTTATACTTAGTGTTGCTTAGAGTACAGCTCTCTGAATCTGTTAATGTGCTTCAGATAATATGCTGAATGCTGTTTTATGTCCTCTGAGTATCAATATTGTTTGCTGAGTAAAACCAAGGGCCATCTTCCAGTTTCAGCTGAATTTTTTATATGCTGCTTATTTTAAAAAGAAAAAATTAAGACCTACCAACTTGATTAATATCATGTTTATGACTTGACTGCAGAATTACTTATATATGTCCCGTTAGACAAATCTATGACAACTTGGAGGAGCAAGTTAGTTTTAAATTATGTAGAGTTAAATACATCTATACTAAGACAAGGAGAAAATGTCAAGAAAAATCAGTGGCTACTCACAGAGGATCTTCTACTACATCCACATCCCTTTGGAAGAAAGGTTCTTCCAGACTCCACCAGCATACAGCACTTTCATAGGCAAGAAATTCTAACTGCACTACTCATAGAGCCTTTTTGAGATAAAATGCCACATAGAGATGTTCTTTGTATGGTATGATCTATGAAATTTGCATTTGTGGCATAGTCAAAAAGGCAGCTGACATAACCATTTTAAAATTCCAGACTTTTCACAGTTTTACTTGATTTTAAAATACTAAAGCTGCTCCAGTGGGCCTGAATAACAGGAGAGTTTGATTCTGTAGTCAGACAATGCAACATTCAGGTATGAGACAAGTTATAATGGGGAAAAAACTAGCACACAATATAAAAAAAAGCAAATACTTTCTCTAAGCGCTTAAAAACTATTGAGGCAATATGGCTTGCAACTCCAGAGTTTACCATTTAGAAAGTTACAGCAATTTGCTTCACCTTGATTTCCACTTCAGTTCCTATTTACAAAATAATAATTAAAAAATTAAGATACCAGACAATTCTCAAAAAATATACTGAGTTGGATAAACAAATATTTTCCAAAGAGAGTAGCAATAAAGAGCTGTTTATATAGCTAACTGATTTTTTCATTTAGTGTTTCTACATCCTTTCCTGATGTTGTATTAACATTAAAGCTTTGACTTATAAAATAAACACTTGCAATTTACAAACTTAAGTATCTGAGTCTCTAGACAGAAATCAAAGGCTATATATTGCGTAAATTCTCCATAAATTTTTCAGCAAGTATTACGTGCTATTATGTCACCCACATGTGACATATTCTTTCCATCATACATGTCTGAAAAGGAAGTTTTTAAAAACATGATTGAAGGGACCACTGAGGTCAGCACTGGGTTACATGATATTTGTGTCACTACAGCTGTAGATATTTCAATGCATATTGGATCAATATTCCTGCAATGAAAACGTGTAACCTATATTTTCTTTGCTGTTATAGTAAAATGCTTCTCAATAAACTTGTTTTCATAAGAAGTTTGCCCATTCATATGTCCCAGAGCTGTTGTAATCTTCATTGCTAATGCTGATCTAAGAGCATGGACATTATTCTATTTCTTGACACATTTAAAGTTCTCTAATGAATAAAGCAAACAGCTTATGGCTGCTTGGACTGTCACTCCATTGCCCCGGAGGGCTTTAATGTCTTTAAAATAGGCCTCCTAGTTTGTATTTAACTACCTTGTCCACAGAGGTCTGAGGGGTAGAGCAGATCAAAGATGTGCTGGAAACATAAAAAGCAGCTGTCCTTCATTTACCTTTAATTAGCTACATCTGACCAGATTCTTTATGGCCTCTTTGTCACACATTCAACAGTCTATAAGCCTTCTGACCTGTCCTTATGGACTGTACCACTACAAGAGTCTCAACAAAATGCAAATTTAAAATATTAAACACAGGACTTCAAAAAAATCTTTGGTCTCACTATGAAAATACTACCTGAGGCAATATTATTTTGGATTTATATCTGCAAGAGCTGGCAGAGTTGGTCAAGTATTTGACAAGCCAATCTGACAAGTTGGTCAGTATTTGAAGAGCCAAAATAGAATGGTTCCTGAGCTTAGATTTAGTTATTTACAGTTCTTTGTGTAATACTCAACATTGCAATGAGTAAATATCACACAACAAGGTATCCTAAAGAAAGCTGAAATGCAAGCAAGCACCTCTTTGGCTAGCAGTGTGATGCACTTCTAGGAGCTGCAGCACTCTTTACAAAGTCACATACCTGCCCTTCCCCAGTACCCACTTTTACGTAGATCCCATTACTCAGAGACCTCTCTACTTAGCACAGAACGCACACCAACTTACAGCAGGATTTGGACTAAGGAGAAAGTTCTATCATGGCTGCAGGATCAATAAGCACTTCTTGTATGTTACAGTGCCATAGTCAGGGCCACACTAAATGCTTATACCATCAAACTAAGGCTCTTATGGAATAAAAAAAAAAAAAGCTGTTTAACACAGCAGCTAAAGTGTATGCTAAATGACTCAAGTTATGGTACTTGATCACAGGCGGTATTATATAAAGCCACTGAGTGGATGGAGAGCACCTCTGTGAATTCTCTGGATTTTGGGTTAGGTCCTTTCACAAAGGATTAGGTAACAACAGAAAAAAATGTCTAAAAGATACATATACGAAGTATAAAAGTTTCAAAAACAGATTCTGCAGTCTAAAATACCACTTGATCTCTTTCTGTGTATGTAACAACAATTTGAAATCTCCATATTCTTTTCAAAAATGTCAGCCTTTTACTCTTCTGTAAGAAAGTTTTAATTCATCACATCTCCAGACAACTTAGCATACCTTCAAAGACAGTTGTGGTGAGGCACATAAACAGCCAAGTAGCCTCCCTCAATATATGTACAGTAGCTAGAAAGCAGGTGTGGCTAGAAGCCAAACTTTATTCTTCAAGAAAAGTCTCTACTATGAGAAATATGTAGAAGTAACTTTCTCCCAAACTATGAAACTTCAGGGATTATTGTAGCACCTCAACTTTACTCTTCACAAGGTTCTTTTTGAGTATTGTACAGAGTATTTGGCTCAAACTGTATAGCTGAAAGCTGGACTTATTCATTAGTTATTTCAAGAGGCATACATCTTTCATGTTTCATTTTAGAGATTTGATTTAAAACAGGAATGAAATCTACTTCCATTTATAACTAAAGGAGAAACATGCATAAATAAAATAAAATTAAGGGGAATTAAAACCCAATTCAGCATGCTTACTTTTGTCACATACTTACTAAAGTTAGGAATAATTGTAAAGATATCAATGAGAGATGGAATTTTTCCATCTTTTGTCCCATCAATACAAACACATATTGAAGTATCTAGATATATGGATAACGAAATGACAGTAACAGTTCCAGCTCAGGTGAAGAAAGCAAATAGAAATGAGCCCAATATAATATGTTAATGGACCCTTGGAGTAACCTGCTTTGGAACAGCTGCTGAACTCAACAATGCTGTGATAAAGTAAAAGTGAAAAAAATGTATTGTGAAGTCTTTTACCCTGAGGTAAACCATCCAGTCACAGAGTGACCAGCTATCCTAGAGTGAGCTCTCCCTCATTTTCCTCACTAAATTTCAACGGCTTCAATTTCATGCCTGTATGGGCAGAAACATTTCAGAAATATCAAAGAAGATTAATTGCTGTTTGCATCTATAATTGCTGTTCATCTATATCTATTGTCTATAAGTAATATTTTATACAAAATATATCCCACAATAAAGTGTATACACTGTAAAACACTACTTATGATTATGAACATACATTTCAAATCAGTGATGTTACCCCACATGGAAATACATGAAACTCAGCAAAAATAATAGTTAATTTGCCACAAGTGGAAGAGCTCAGTATTGGATGGCCATTGCCTGGAGAGCAAGACAATTGACCACAAATAAAAGTAAAAATTGCAGAATCAGCTTATAATGAGATGTAGGTTTGAACAATTGCTGTACCTTAGCAAATCAAACCATTTTAATTCTGCAAAGTGGCTTTCTAGCACTTTCTTTGCTAATCTGCATTTGAATGACTTTTCTGAAAAAGTTGTGGTTCCCAGCAAGATAGGTGGAATGGTATTTTTTCCAACCTCTCCACTACTTGCTGCAATGTAAACTGCACAATCCCTGATTTTTTCATTTGCTGTGAAAAATCTCCATGGCTGACAAGGCTTTATTTTTATGAAAACCTACACTATCTTGAGTTCCCTGCCTAGAGAAAACATATTTATAATACAATCCAAAAGTATGGGTAAACTACTGTTGTACAAATGTCGTAAGTCCATTACAGATGGCTACTGAGAAATTTTCTTAAAACAGGCTCTTTTTACTGTTTGACAGTGAATACTACTTAAAAGCACAGGTTTTTTTCCTATTTCAGTTGCTATAATTAAATTCAAATTACATTTTCTTGATTCCTCTTAATCTTTAATATTGAATACTACATTTAATGGGTTATTTTCCACTTTATTGGGAAAAACAGTGACAACAATATCAAGTATCTGAAAACTAATGTCACAACAGAAAACCTTCATCTTTCACAGAGCCAAAATTAGCTATTTCACAAATATGGGTCCTTGTAGTAAATATCACTTAATAAAAAAACCTGCAAACGTTGAGGCTGTAGAAGTCTAAATTTTTACCCAGTGTTTAAATATTCTGGAGATTTAAAAATACATCTTTTGTTGGGGGTTTTTTGCTTGCATCAGTTATTATAACATTACATGATGACAAAATAATATATTACTGTTTAAATTAGGTTAATCTAGTGCCATTTTAAGATTTGGGTTTTCATTTAAAATGTTGTATCTATCACTTGCAGGCAGTGATCATCAATTTCATAGTACTTTACACAGAAAACTAGAAATTGAATAATTTTGCAGTACAAAAAAAAATTTTTAAATCTCATCTTTGATTTGTTGGTGCCTAAAATTTCCACTGAAGTGGGTAAACATTTTTTTTTCTACAATGGTGACAGGGCCACAGTACAAATGATATCTCAGGAAGAATATATACATCCTTAGTGTATCAAAGCAAAGTATGCCATAGGCATACTTCTGCAAAGATATCTAAAACTATATGCATCTTTCTTTTTCTTATTCAATGTCCCATCAATATTAACGAGACTTACTATAGGATTACAATACCAATATTAATCTCAATTATAAGATGAGGCCTAAATCAAGTGCTTTGTATAAAAATATATTCAGGACTCGCTTCCCTGCTTCTTAAAATGAAAACAGCTTCCCAGCATTTCAGAGAAGTTTGCTAATGTATACCAGTGAGGAACTAGACTCTTGGTGCCAAGGCTACTAAAACACAGTGACTGATTATCAACTATCTGTGGACACAATAAAAAAAAATAAGATATTTTCTTGAACATGACCTGTATACACAATGCTGTCAAATATTCTAGGGTCTTCTACTGCATGCATTTTTTTGTTGAATTCTATGTTGTGGCAACAGGTGATGACAGCACCACTATTTTGTGTTATTTTAGCAGTCACTGGTCTTCCCAGTATTTTTCACCACTCCCATTTGCTGGCAGTATATCATGGCAAAGTTTCAAGAGAAATCTACTATGAAGCTGTGTGTTAACTGGGGTATGTCAACATGCAAAGCCATGTCTGGAATTAACCTGTCTTTAACATTTTCAGGCATCCACACCCTCTCTTCTTTCCAAATCTTAATTACATCAGCAGCTTGTCAGCACTAAAATAAAATACAAAACAAAACCAAACCAGACCCAAAACACCAAAAAAAAGAAAAATAAGGGGAAAAGGTATAGCTGTATTAAACACAAAGATAGAGCAATACTCCTCCAACTGAGGCACAGAGGCTGGTAATGCTGAACTTGCCAAGAGACAAATCTCATAAAAACATAAATACCACCAGTTAAGAAGGAATAATTTTCCACTGGAAGTATGAGGACTTCTCACTATTGAGTGTATAGATAGATATTTTCAACTTCTTCCCTTGAGAAAATATCTGGAATTGGGGTGGGTTTTTTTTTTGGTCAGGTAGCAATTACCTTTGTTCTGCTATGCTGGAAGTAATTATGAATTCCTAAGGATCCTTTCTCATAGAAGATGCATTTCCTCTATTAAGTTTTATAAAATGAGATCTTTTTTTTTTTTCAAAACAAAATGAATCCACAAAACAAGTGAGGATTCTATAATCCCTTTGTTTATTTCTTTAATATGAGCTCTAATCACTGAGAAGTGGTCAAGTAAAAAAGGGTAACTTCAAGGCTCAGAGCAGCTATAGTATTTTTAGGGGGACTTAGAGAATGCTTCTGTCACGATGTCATGAGCCACATTACTGTTGATGCTAATAGGGAAGCTCTATATCCCTTAGTAATGTCCATCCTGTCCCTGCAAAAATACGTGTATCAGAGCCAGGTCATGTAATACAATCATCATCTGAAAAGTATCCAACAGATCCAAGGTTTTGCCATCTAAACAGCAAATATCCTGAAACCTGCACTGCAAAGTCAATCCTTCATTGATCAAATCTCTTTTCTCTCCATATCATCTTAAGCTAGACAGTACAATCCATTAACTTCACATAATCATTTTAAAAAAACCAGGAAAATTAGAGTTTCTGTGTGCTGTCAAGTTCAAGTATTGTCATCATCTTAAGCTGTGAAAGTTAGAAACAGGTAAGACCTGCCAATCCACCCTGTGAGGATCAGAACCAGCTTGAGTGTCTGCAGGAAGCAAATGACGACGTATGCTTCTTCTACACTGTGACATCTGTAGTGGGTCTGGCTGAGCTGGTTTTCCACACAGCAGCAGTGTTTTGTGCTGGGAGCCAGAAGGGTGTTGATAACACACCCATATTGTGACTACTGCTGAGCAGTGCTCGCACAGCACCAAGGCTCTTCCCAACATTCGCCCCTCCCAGTGGGATGGGGTGGGCAAGATCTTGGGAGGGGACACAACCAGGACAGCTGACCCGAACTGACCAAAGAGATATTCCATACCATATGACATCGGCTCAGCTATAAAGCTAGGGAAAAGGAGGAGGAGAGGTGGGGCCGTTNCATTCCGTTGTCCTCCAGAGCAACCACTACTTGTCTTGGAGCCCTGCTTCCGAGGGAGTGGCAAAACATCACTTACTGATGGGAAGTAGAAAATAAATCTTCCCATCTTTCCTTCACTTCCGCGTATGGATTTGCTTGGCTTTGCTTCTATTATTATTAAACTGCTTTTGTTATCTTATTTTCCTCCCTTTTTTTGCTCTGCTGAGGAGGGAGAGGGTAAAAAAGGGGGTGACAGAGCGACTTGGTGGGCACCTGGCGCTCAGCCAAGTTTAACCCACTACAACAGCAAAAAAGCAAAATTTTCCTATGAAGTCCCTAAAGACATATCATTTGCATTTTACATTATTCTTTGAGGATGGTGACTAAAAGACTCAACTAATCCATTTCATTCCCTTTTGCTACCTTGTTATGTCTATATTTGCACTTTATTAAGCACAACACAAATGAGTGACAAGATTAAGCAATTAGTGCTGAGGCTCCCAAACCCTTACATTACATATATTCTTACTTAAAACCAGATTTTGTCTTATCCTCTGGTTTGGATGGGACTGCTTTTTACTGCTAGGGTTAGTAGAGTGCTTTTAAGATCCTCACTACAACAGAGCAAATCTAACATTTTAATTACATAAAATACGTAATTTCTTTTTTTTTTTTTTCTGTTAGTTGCCAAATTTCTATTTTCGATGTATGCAACCTACGCTCAGCATTATTCAGCCTCCATTTTTGTCTGTATCTGGCATGGCAGATCCAGGTAAAGGGAAACATCAAGTTACAAAATGCATGAAAATCCTGTGGGACTTCAAAAATCTAGAAATGTTAGTTGAAAACCTTGGCTTTAGCAGCAACAGAGAACACTCAGTTTCTAATATCTAAGTGTTTTGATATTCCTTTTATTCCACACTTGGAACTTAATGCTGCAGATACTGTAAGTAACATATTCAATTTGTAGGTTACATTTTCCCATCTTGGGTAGCCTATCAGTACAAAATTTGTGTTCATTCAAACTGAAGAATCATTCTTGCAGAAAACATAAAAGTCCTTTAGAAGAAGACCATCTCCAGGAGCCCTGCACTCTGGAACCATTCCAGTAAGAAAGTCTGTGAGAAAGCAGTTCTGCACTACTGAGTTGCAGGAGAGCACTGAAACTTGATACTTGGGCTGGTGAGGATATCACCTGTGTAGCTAATTACCACCATTTTTATGGTATACGCATAGGTGCATGAATAAACACTGTGTATATGTTGCAGGGTCATTAATTTATAAATAGTTAGATTGCAACTTTTATTTGGTTTCCTACTATGAGATGCAATGAAGAAAACTTCACTTTTTCCTCAAAAATAACAGCTGGTGCTTCTGCACTTGACTATTTATAATCATTGTACAAGTCTGTACTGGAAAGTGTTCCATTTCTGACTAAAAATGTAGGGAAGAAAATAAGGTTTGGTTTTTTTTTTTTTTTGAAAGGGAAAACTGTTTTGAGGGAAGCAACACCACTTTCTGAACTATTACAGTTTGTTTTAAACAATAGCATTCATCCATTTAATTTGGTATTATAGCATTCCTTTTCAGAAAAACAAACAAGCTTCTGCTGTTACTTTAAAAATAATATAAATTCTAAAGGAGTTTAAAGTAATGGGAGCAGCAACCTTTCTTCTAACTTAAGTACAGTGTGGTTTCCAATGTTCAACATTCTCAAGTGCTATCACAACTACATAGATTTTTTGGTGTTTTTTTCCCCTCTCGCAAACTAAACCATCAGGACATTTTCTCACTAAATAGCTTTTGAATACTGATTTGCCACGGGCATCATGATTTTTCAAAACCAAAGTCCAGCTAATAAGGTTTGCATCTCTGTAGATCAATGTTCAGTCTCTGCTATGTAACAGATGTGTGCAGAGAACATAAACATTAATCAAAACAGTAGCTGAGTGAACATCAGATGAAGTCACACCAGCAGATATCCAAGGAATCTGGCAACGCATACATTGTGAAATAGCAGCAAAGAGAGTAAAACTTCACTAATGACTTTAACCCATGATGACTGCAAAATTCAGATGGCTACAGCTATACTCAAGCTTTGCACACGTGGCACCATCACTGCATTATAACTGCTTATTCTTTTCCCTTTTGTTACATCTCCAGCTGTTGTGTCTTGCCATTTTTGTGAACAATAAATCAGACTGTATCTGTACATGGACAGCCTAGCAGTAGGAACCATAATAACTCACAGAAGCCTTGATTTACTAATGCTGTTACTTCTGAATAGACAACATTTTCCAATTTTACTTCTTATGCCTTACTGTTTTCTTTTAACTTAAATAATATTTGTTTCAGTTGAAGGCACTTTTTTCTTCAAACACATTAGAAAATAAATTGCATATTCTCCAAAAGCACAAATAAATATTTAAGACATGTATATTCTTGTTGTTCCCTGAAGAACTCATGCGACACTGTCATTTATTAGCTTGCTCTGGGCCATTACATTTCTACACATTTTACTTATACTGGCACTCAGCCAGCACGGACTGTTCAACTCTAGAAAGCCCACATTTTTGTATTTTTTGAAACTAGCATGACAACCATTCTGAAGAGTAGCTCTCTCACCTGGTATGTTAAAATGTAAAACCATGAACGTTGATGCTGTTCTCTCTCTATTTACTGCTGAAAAATGAAACTATTTTTTCAGGTGCAACAAGAGCCATGTGAAATCTCCCTCACGTGCAGACATTCTGTAGCTGTATTTGTAATGGAACAGATCCATTAAACTTATCTAGAAATGTAAAAAATAAATGCACGAGGAAAAAGCTTTTTAAATTGAGCCCTGCGTATATTACTGGATAAAAATCGTAGCTCTGATAAATGCAGGTTGGCACTCATCTCTCCCTCAACTTAAGAAACTGAGAAATAACACAGTAAGAGAGGCCCCTTGTGCAGAGAGAACCACAATAGTTTTCCTTAAACATATGAGCGCATCAGAATTGACTCCAATGCAAACTACAGAAATAGTGAACCGGGAACAGCATTATGTATCAGTAAAACTACCAAAACATACACTGTTTACTTAGTTTTCACATATTTATGTAAAAACTATTCACTTCAATAGATATTGCCCAACCGAACTCAGCTGTGTGAAAGCTGAGCATGAGAATTACTTTGATTCAAATAATCAGCTAAAGTACTTCAACCTTACTATGTGAAAGTTTTTACTTAGTTAAGGAATCATGATCATCTGTGATTTTAGCTTGAGAAAGTCCAAACAGCCTTTTGCTACTGAGATTTTATTTGCATGACCTTCACCAGTGTCAGTCAGTGTTCTGCAACTTCTCCATTCACAATCCATGATTCATGATTGAAACATCAGCCATATCAATGGGAATCAATACTAATAGATCTTAAATGCCACAGGTTAATCTACATCTGCTTTACCAAACTGAACCACAGACATTCTTCATCTCCCAGGACCCTTCATCAAATAAGTTTTTTTGCTACTGCTTGTGAACTCCCTCAAAAAGGGAAGGAGAGAAATGAAAGCTTTGATTTAGTGAATAATTATCTCACTGGGATTTGTAAAGTAACTAAATGGTGTAAAATGCTTTTCTACTGAAAACTTTTTAATCAATTCTCCACTGAACACTCCCCTAAGTTTGTCTTGCCCTGATGTTTCATTCTTACTGAGTCCTTTAATGGCAGGTACTCTCTTTAAACTATTAGTGGTACTCAGTATTACCATTCAAAGTTTGTAAATCCATTTGCTCTGCCTTAATTGCTTGTATCACCTGACAAGCTAGGAACAAAGGAGATTAGAAGAGAGCAACGGTCACTTGGTGATCTACATCTCTGCATACTCTGAGGCACTGATCTCCTGAAAATCTGACCCAACTCCTAGCGCTCAGTTTTCCCAAGTACCTGGACCTTTAAATTTATGTGCAGACACAGAAAACAAATGAATAAAAAGTCTTCAGTAAAATGCTGTAATCTATCTGGGTGAGGAAGTAATTTGGTACACTATAAAAATAATTTTAAAAAGACATATGAATATGTACATAGACACATTCACAGATGGTATAAAAATAATTTATTTCCTATTTCCCCTTTTCAATTAGTGAATCAGTAATTAGAGAATTAGTATTTGTCTTTTCTTCAATTAAATAGCTAAATATGAATTAAAATTCAGAATTACACTTTTAAATTTAGGTCACTAATTGCAGATTCAATAAAAATGTTTCTGACTGAAGGGAATTCTCCCATCACTATTTACATATCAAGTGTATTATGATCAGCAAGAATCCCAACAGACAAGTGTCTTACAGAACATGAGTGTGTTTGTTGTTTTGGTTTTTTTGTAATAATTTCTATTTCTGAGAGGAATTTAAAATAAAATGCCATTTTTGGGCACAGTTCACTATGATTAATGTAGTTGCAAAAAATAAAT